>PKRV01000082.1:217736-365996 GCA_003709505.1 Hyphantria cunea | reverse complement strand
TATTATTAAAAAAAAAAAAAAAAAAAAAAAAATTTATTTCATATACTTACGTGGTAGGTGTATCAGCGACAAGGGGCGTGGAGTCATCGTCGGAGGGTTGCAGTAAGGCACCGCTGAGCCCCATGGCCAGCCGCTTCATGAGCGGGGGCCGCTCGCCGAGGCGCCGGTAGCAGTTGATCTCTGTCGGCGAGTTCGATTCCTCCGAACTGCTCGGGCTGGGCTCGTTTACTAGTTTCGAAACACCCATTCTGTCACATTTCACTGGGGATCTGAAAAGTAAAATGATTTTGCTACTATAGAGATACATTAATGAGATTCTATGAGCGATTTTCTCTGTGTACCGTTAGTCTCAATCATCAGAACAACGATTTGTGGATCACAAAGTATTGTACGCATGGATCGAATACACAACACTCAGAGCACTAGGAAGTGATGAGGTGAACGCTTAAACCACCATGCCATCAGTGCTGACTTCCTTTTTTTTTATATTTCTACTCTATTTCTTAAAACTGCACTATAGCAGACTCTTGTTAAAAACTTCCCTGGGCTCTATTTTATTTAGTTTACTTATTTGATAAAATAAATATATATATGGGGGCGAGCATCTCTTCTTAGAAGTAAAACTGCGACATCAAAAATTTTTACTCGGTATGTACTATTCTCCTTTCTTACACATGAATAACTTATCTTCTCTCGAACAGATATTAGAAAATCTTGCTCCATCTTATGAGCACTCGATCATTATGGGAGATTTCAACACGTGTCGGTTAAAGGGAGACTCGCGCTCTGCATCGTTAAGGCGTGTGGTGGAGTCTACCAATTTGACGATACTGCCTTCAGGTGCGACTCATAATGTCCCAAACTGTTCACCCTCTCTCTTGGATCTCATTATAATATCTAAGACTGAACATGTCAATGATCATGACCAGTGTTCAGCTGATGAGTTTTCCCACCATGATCTCATAGATCTGTCCTACGCTCTCCGACTTCCCAAGTTGAAACATACATTTTTCGTGCGGCGTGGTTTTGGCAGTATGAACGTGGAAAAACTGTGTGCAGATACTAAGAGTATTGATTGGCAACCTCTTTTATCTACGAAGTGCATTAATAAAAAAGTTACCATATTCAACAAGAATATAATTGACCTGTACGATACCCATGCTCCTCCTCGGGCTATTAAAGTAAAACATTTACCTGCTCCATGGCTCACTGATGAAATACGAGGTATCATATCGCGAAAAGCAGCAGCTAATACGAAATACAAGCGTCGACCTACGCAGACTAATCAGGACAAGTATGTGACCATAAGAAATCACTGCAATAAGACGTGTAGAGAAGCACAACGCCAATATAACCATAAATCTGTTGAAAACAGCGATACGGTAAAAGTCTGGAAGTTTCTAAAAACATTAGGAGTTTGAAGGTTGAACCGTGATACTATCCCTAAGGACCTAGATCTCATTTCACTTAGCAAGTTTTTTTCTTCTTCATCTAATTTTGATCCAATTATAAAGGCTAAAATCTTAAAATATCTTTCATCCGTCCAAACTCCTAACTATTCTCCTTTTATTTTTAATCAATTGGCACTTTGTGATGTTAGGAAGAGCATACTTTCAATCTCCTCTAATGCTGTGGGAAGCGACTGCCTCAGTAAGAACTTGATTGTCCCCATCCTTGATGATGTCCTCCCTATACTATATCACATATTTAACCATTCCCTATGTCACGGCATCTTCCCATATGCGTGGAAATCAGCTGAAATTATTCCTCGTATTCTGGCTACCGTCAGATATCTATCTTACCTTTTCTTTACAAAGTTCTTGAATGTCTTGTTCATAATCAACTCAACACTTTTCTTTTAGAGAACAATATTCTTAATCCTTTTCAATCTGGTTTCCGTGTAGGACATAGTACAGTTTCAGCACTAGTACACATTACAGATGACATTAGAGAAAGCATGGATAGTGGAAATGTGACGGTGTTATCCTTATATTCTAGAGCTTATAAGTACGTGAAGTAACAACTATGGACTCAAAATTAACACTGCATAGTCACAGGTATTGGGAGTCCAATAATGTCTGCTAAAATTGAGTGGCCGCTCTTACCTCCGGTTCTATTTAACAACACAATTATTCCGATTAGCAGTCAAGTAAAAAAATTTGGGTATACTAACTGACAGCACCTTATCTTGGGGACATCAAATTCAGGAGGTCAGCCGCAAAGTGTTCGCTGTAGCAGGATCCTTGCGAAGGTTGCGAAACTTTCTACCTACACCTACTAAGACTGCACTTGCACAGACGCTCCTTTTTCCCATTATTGACTACGCCGACATTAGCTATTTTGACCTCACTGAAGCACAACTCGATAAACTTGAGCGTCTTCAAAATTTTTGTACACGATTTATATTTGGACTACGCAAATATGATCATCTTTCTCACTTCCGTAAAAAGCTCAAGTAGCATCCAATCCGATTTCGCCGGAATACTCATATCATTTCCCTTCTGTTTAACATTTTGTTTAATCCATCAACCCCTATTTATCTCAAAAACGCTTTAAGTTCCTTCATGACACACATTTGAAGCGCCTGAGGTCATTTGAGGACCTGCGACTGAAGCTATCAAAACATTCTAGAATTTTTTTTAGTAACTCATTTTCCGTAGAAGCTGTACGTTTATGGAATGCATTACCAATCTCTATTAGACGTGCCCAATCTGTTACCACTTTCAAAACTATGTTATGTGAGCATTATCTGTCTTTCGTAATTTGAAACTAACGTATATATGTATGTAAGTAGGTTAACATTTATATATATTACGTACATTCATATTCATTTATTTTACAGTATTTTTATTATTTCATATCATTATTTATTAAATTTGTAATATTTTTTTTTTTTTTTTCTCATTCTTAAATACCCTGTACTAGCTTTGAATGAAACCTGTCCATACAAAGGTGTGTGGAGTAATAAGGCCGCCCTTTGTGCATCACATTTTCATTTTTTCTTTTTTTAACTTTTAGGATTGTATGTTGTGTGTGTAAATCTTGGTGTACAAATAAAGTATTATCTATCTATCGATGGCTTTGTGAACTATTCATGGTGAAGGTTCGTACCTGTCACCACAATGTGGGTAATGATGCGTCAATCCGGGCAGCGTGTCAGGCGCGCGCACACCCATGCCGCAGTCACTTCCACTTAGCTCCTTGCTCTGAAACAAACAACAATATTTATAAACATATTGCGCAGCCTTCCACCATCTTCTATATCCCTTAAAGTTCTAATGAACTAATCAGTAATTTCTCTAACTTATATGGATAATTTACAGAAATCTACTATTTCGATCATTTTATTAAGAATATTAAATATATTTTTTATTAGAAATATTTCACCACGTAAAATGATCATATATAAATACCTATGGCAAGTCATGCCAAATCTGAACTAGCGTTGCGTCTAACAGCTGGCCGAAGTATTGTTACTTGTTTCTCTACAGGCAAGACTTTTTAATCGCACTATTTACCAAGTTTTTGATAGTATGATATATAATACACACTTATGTTTTATGCTCAGGAGGAAAAGGCACATTAGAACCACAGGGTAGAATAGAATTGGACACATTTTGGTGATTGTAAATTATTCCAGTTCATGTTATAGGAGGCCAGTTAATTACAACGGAAAGTTAAAAAAAGGCAGGAAAATAATATACGAATGGCCCATATCCACATGTATTCGCAAAAGCTATCCCCTATTGTAAAAATGGGACCATCGAGTTAGGAAGGCGTATCTGTAGATTAAATTGTCCGGGATAAAATTATGTTAACACAAAACACCTGACGACATGGCAGTTATTGATATAATTATTGAAATAGACTACTTTGTCAGCAATGCACTTAAAAGTATAGGTATAAGCTCTCGATTCTACAAATATCTTGTTATAGAAAGTGGTGTAGTTGACAACCTCGAAGCAAAGGCCGTTGTAAAGGACGTAAATACACCGTTAGATAGTCACACAATAGAACTGTTCCAATATTTCGACGTGATCACGCAACGCATAAATCAACCGCATTCTTAGCGTGGAATGCGGGTTTTATCTCGTTGCCGCAGATGGGATCGGTCCGCGAACATTGCCGCGCGTTACTGCACATTACGGCTCATTGCGGGTAAACCACGTCCGATATGTGGCACACGCAGACAATGTAAGGTGTATATGATTTATATTTCATTCAATAGTCGCGTATTTTGTACCGGTGGTTATTGCCGCAGGCTTCAATATAGTGAGTAATAAAATGTGTATGCTAAGCTATTTGATCTAAGAAACAGTGAAAACTATTGTCAATTTCCGACTGTTTTGTGACTTCTACACTAGGAAATTTATATTTTGATTTCTCACTGCCAGGTAACGGACAGTTCAAATGAAATTGGGGAGTGCAAATCATAACTGTCATCATCAACGACCTATAATGTTCCACTGCTGGGCTCGGGTCTCCTCTCAGGAGAGGGTTAAGGCCATTCGTCCCCACGCTGGCCAAGCGCGGGTTGGGGACGGTAACTGTGCCTGGGCATGAAAGAAAAAATAAGTTCTTAAGTTAAAAAAATACACGAAATTATTTTTACTAACACAAACATACTGTACAAACATTCGTAACATTTCAAAATTCATGTATCAATATATCCAATTATAGTCACTATGCGATAATCGAATCGTAGATCTTTTCTTTGTCGTTTCGTCGAATATAGCGCTGCACAGATCGTATTTATTTAATTAATCATCAGAACAACGAATCGAGTTGACATATGTTTTAATTATATCAACTCATTACATTAAGGGTTATCACCGATGGGATTTATCTGAAGTTTTAAAGTTGTAACGGCAAGGTAATGACGACTGGAAATCTTTTGATGGCGTTTACGGTAAACTTTATTGTTTGTGTTAAAAGCTCCAATACATATCACGCAGATAAGTCTTTAAAGAATGCTTTTAAAATAAATACATACGCTTATGTGTAGGTAATGAGAATAAAACACAATTGTGCATACCAGTGTATACTTCACAACCTTACAATGTATTATAGCATTAGCAACTCGTCTTAAACGAAACAACAGTGGACCGGTTCGCGGCCGGCCGCAATTAAAACTATACAATTGACACGAGAAAGAGTTATGCGATTAATTTTACTCTTTTCTTTTCACTGCATTTTAAGTACAAAAATTAAATTCAATACGTACAATAAAGGTTATTGAAATTGGTTTATTCAGTCGGGTTCAAACCAGTTATATTTGTATTTAAAGGCGTTTAATAAGTCTACGATAATTAGTAGCCAATTCAGACCATAACAAATTCAAATTCAATAGGCACTTTTGTTTTTATTCATAGCCAACAAAATATGTGCATGTAGTTTTAATTGCGAAACAGAAATGTTTATGGTTTTAAGTAACATTTTTCATTAATATTTATGCAAATATTATTAAAAGGTCGCATAATTAACATAGCTCTGTGTGTTTAAGTGAAAATGAAGTTACGGCTGGAAACCCTACCTAATATCTAGTGGCAGATTTCGTTCTCAGTATTCGGGTTACTTAGAATGTTATTGGTTCTTCAGTACTTTGAAAAGAATTGTCAAGTGCATCTTATGTGTCTGTAGTAATGTCGTTGTTGTTTGCAGAGAATTAATAGTATTCCCGTGCCCTCCTGTTACTTATACGCACCTGCGTAGCAAGGATGTCTCGTTGGAATCGATATTAATATTTAATACATATCCTATATACAAGTACTCCTTAATATAAAAAAACACACACACTTTTTAATAAAGGGACGTTTCTTCTCAGCTTCATTATCGCATTGAATATCAAGCATAACGTTTGTACTCGAGTAATACCACCCACATTCTCCGAAATCTTCGTGAGCCGCTTAAAAATACATCCATATCCGCTGTTCGAACTGTCGGCAATACTAATACGTATAATATGTTGGGGAACGTTAATAGCCGTCCGTGTTTGCGTGACACCACCGCTCTCGCGGACGTACATAAACGCTGTTTGACGTATATATCCGTTCCGCCGACATTGCACTGTAATAAAATCGTTTGGAATTAAGGGTGTGTATTATTAATCACATTTATATATATATATATCAATTATTTTTTGTTACAATTTTGTATTCACCAACAAAATATAACATTAAATTAAAACCATGCTATTTTCGTGAAATTTTGAAAATATGACATACTATAAGTTTAAGTTCATTATATTTGTTTGCGTGGAAATATTTAAATCACACAATTAAGTTAACAAGCCAACTTGTGTAGTCGGTTGTCAGAAATGTCGCATGTCGACAATGCTGATTATAAAATATGGACTAACTTCCAAACTATGTCATTGTTTGCTGCTTTCATTAAACATAAGCTTACTCACGATTAAACTCTGAAGGAGTAGGCACGGGTGTAACAAACGAACACATATTTGCTTACTATAATTTTAGTCGCTTATATATTAGATATAATAGAGATAATATATTGGGTAAGAGGAATCGGACAGTTGGATACTTTAAAGTTTACACTTCATAACTGGAAGCATATTCAAAGTAAAAAGAGAATAGAAAGGGAAGACGAATGTAGAAAAGAGACATTAAAAAAAGAAAGAAAGAATGTACTTATAATACCGAAAAAGATATGGTAGCATATCTGTAAATAGTACCCGCAAATCAGAGTTCTATGACAATATACTTTTTAAAGTAAATCTTTGATAGTCAATCATAAAATCTTGCACTGAGAAGTTTTAAATAGTTAACCTTTGACAGTGACATTAAAACGAGAGACAAGCAAAGAATTATTTAAAATAAAAAAATCCGACTGCGTCAATATCTCTGTCATCTTTATTAAATTCATTGAAGAACTCAAAAGATAGAAAGCAGTGAAAAGAAACGTTTTTTTATTATTTTTTATTTATTTTGATGTACCCAGTATCACTCTCACGACGCATCTATTGATACCACTCAAATAAGAATACGACAAGCCGTTTAGGCTTTAGGGCGTGCCAAATAAATATACATACGTGCATACACTCGAAAAACATAACGTTCCTTCTTTCGCAGTCGGGTAATAAAACATACAATGGCGTTGAATTAACGTCACTACGTGACTTTATTAATGAATTTTTTTTTAAATTTTTGTTAAAGAGATAGAAGTTGATGACATGTGATATCGGTTCTCGTATGATCCACGACATAAATATGAACTATGTCTGTGATAATAATCAGAAAACAAAAAATAGATATAATTAATTGAACAATAATGTAATCCGATTTATGCTTGTTAATTATACTCACTGTGTCTATCCGAAGATCATTGATACATAAAACATTTGGTATATATTTACTTTTATACATAAACTAGCTGACCCGGCAAACGTAGCTCTACCATATTAATTACTAAATCACGATTAAAAGATGATGCTGGGATAGTGATGACTCTGATGAGAGTAGAGTGATAAAAATACTTTACATTCTATTCTCATATCCATCCAATTTACAAAAACAAGCGGTCAAACCATTTCGGAGAAGTGCGACCACAAACAATAAATATCTACTAACTCCATCAATGTCTGAGCATGTATTTGACAAGATTAAATTCAGAACCCTATCAAATAAACACCTTTTTAGTTATAAGAACATATGTATTTTATAAATATTTAAATGTATAATGTAATACATACTAACGCCCGCTAATGCGGGACACCAGTTAACCCTGTCCTGAGGCATTTGATTTCCATACGTCATTTCGTATGCAGGCAGCTACACGTGGCCTGAAACATTCAGCGTACGGCCACGAGGCGGGTTAACGTGTAAAAAGTTTAGTAGCTGTGTGCCGCCTGCACATGTGCGCTGGAACTGGTTTTATAGCGAATGAAATACGAATGAAAGGGAATTGAAGGCTATCCGAATAATAGAGGATGTGAGAAGTAGTAAAGTTTTATCGGTCAACGCCATCTGTACGTGCATTGGTAACGCCTCTGTATTAAAATTTCAAGGATTTTCGTATTGTGAAAAAGAAACTGAAAAACATGTAATATCCTATTTTTTTGAACGTGACAAAAAAGAGTTTAATGATATGCAAGCCACAAGTTTTATACAAAATAATCCAAATGTAAATACGTTTGTACAAATCTATTATTATTATAATAAATGAAATGATGTAGTTTTCACCCCACATTTCACCACAAAATTTGAGCAATAAATAATAGTAGATAGGTAGATAGATAGAAAACTCTTTATTTGCACACTATAATATTACAGTTAGAAGAGAGTACATAAAATGTTAGACAGAGTGTACAAAGGGCGGCCTTATTGCCAAAAGCAATCTCTTCCAGGCAACCTTAGTAGTAGTAGACCAAAACTCTTACAAAATCGATGCTTGAAATCCCCACAAGCACCACCGACAGAAATTAAATGAAAATAGGAATGTAGAATTGTATTGATTTCAGTTATTACATCATTCAAATTTCGTACCCACAGTAGAATATATTTTCACTCTCAATAACGTAACACAAAACTGTTTTCTTAACTGCAACAGGCACGCGACTAGTACAAAAGTGAATGGAGCACAATACCCAAGATAATTACAAGCACACACGATACTTACGCCACCCTCGTCATTAGCCATAACATCAATAAAATTAACCGCCTTGTTCACCGCACTATCTGTTGCTCGTCCGCTCCCCTCTCTACTAATCATAACTTTGTGGTGAAACCTCTATAATGCTTAGTCATCACCCCTCGACAATTCATTATTTAATTTAATACTGTATGCCATACTTTGTATTTCCATTTTCATTTTCAATGACTTTGAACCGACTTCATAAAAGAAGGAGGTTCTCAATTCGAGTGTTTTTTTTTACGTTTGTTACCTTAGAACTTTCGAATGAGTGAACCGATTTTGATGATTCTTTTTTTCTTGTTACTGAAATGATTTTTTTTTAATTTTTAAATTACCCATATGAAATAAACCCCCTATTTACCATAACCATGTGTTGAATGGAAAGATCTTTCGAAAGAACAAGCCATACCTTCCTCACTGCTACCTAAATTTACTTTCCTTAACTATGAGGTATAATTATTAGAAATATATAGCATTGTCTTCCTATTTAATTTACTTTTCCTTCGATCTATCTATTTTTTATATTATATTCCAAGTTTCCAATATAACTTATAGTCTAGAGATCTAGTTATCCGTTATAGACTACTACTACGTAAACAGGAAGTAAATTTTGGTCACCAAAATAGTAATGCTTTTGCCTTATAGTCATTTTTTTATAAATGCAGATTTCGGAGAATCTCTTTGACAATAGCCAATATAATACTCATGAGGATCAAGAAGCACGGCATCGAATTAGGGCGCATTCATTATTCGTTTTTTTTTCTTCAAAATATAAATCATTGCGAAACATGTTTTGCGCCACAGGGTGTATGTTCAGAGGTATATTTATATGATGGTATCTTCCAAAAATAACAATAATTACAGAATTGTATATTATCCTTTAGTTGTTTAGTGCACACAATATAAATTGCGATCGTAAACACGTCATTTATGAAATGATAAATTCAAATTGCTTATTTTGCGAAATTTAAAAAGACGGTTGGGCGACCTCATACGATAACCTTGAGAGGCTGATGGTGACGGGTAAGGTAGAGGTGACAAGACCCAGGAGCCGTTGCCGTAGTAGCCGTAGCAGACCAAGTTTGCTTTACTCTTGGCTCTACAATCTACGGTGGCCTACACATCGCTTAAGACAAAAACAGGTAGCGAACACTCGCAGAATAGCTCGGAATAGGAGAACGTCAAATATGCATTGCACGTACTTGCTACAGTTTTTATTTCTTAAATCCTCATTATAAACTTCTATAACTAGACATGATTCACTCTTTAGTTGTTATAAGTTACAGTCTAAGCCCCCATGCATTGCTCTCCCGGAGCAAGTAGAACTATAATATCTCCTGCGTAGGCGTCTGGTCTTCGTTGAGACTGGCAGCCGTGGCCGTAGTCGGCTAGAACAACATCAGTTGTAACAAAAACATTTCTTTAACAGGAGTACTCTGTGCATAGACTACTGCCAACGCTTTCCTATTCTTAATATTATAAGGAGGTGCAGTTTGTGATCTTGTAGGTATATCTGTATCTACTGAACTGATTATGAAAATTATGTTACTAATAGGAAGCCACATTATAAATGCGCATAGTCTCTGTATCAAACTGAACAAAGTACGGCATTTCGTCATTATTGAAGTTAGAAATATGAAGAAATACTCATGCTAGCGGTGTTGCAGACTAATAGCTGGTCTATAATAATAAACACATAGAACCAAATGTTTCACAACAGACTACACGGTTGGCCTAGTGGTTTCAGTGGTCGCCACGCCACTTCCTACTGCGTCAAGTGTTGTGGGTTCAAATCCTACATGGGACAACACTTTGTCATCATCAACAACCCATAATGTCCCACTGCTGGGCTCGGGTCTCCTCTCAGGAGAGGGTTAAGGCCATACGTCCCCACGCTGGCCAAGTGCGGGTTGGGGACTGGCAAGACAACGTTGTGGCTACGTAATCTTACCGTTGGATGTTTTTAAGCCGCCCGAAGGCCTCCAACTAAGCTTCACGACTGTTATCCTATGATAACAACCGGGACCGACTACTTAACGTGACCTCCGAATCACGGAGACGCTCATGGTAACATGCCACCAGCGGTCACCCATCCAGGTACTGACCGCGCCGTCGTTGCTTACCCTCGCTGATTGTTTCTAATCACCGAGTGCAACTGGGCTATGAGCGACTCAATCTCAATCGCAAATCGCGATCAACACTTTGTGTGATCCATAAATTATTGTTCTAAGTCTGGGTGTACTTTGTGTCCGTTTCATGTATGTTTGTAAAGATCCCCGCGACACAGGAATGTATATTCCCAATGCGGGAGTTGTCTTTTAAAAGAGAAAAAAAAAATGTTTTTGTCATTAAGTACTGTATACACTACTTTTTAAAACGACGACGACGGTTAAGCCGTCAAATTCTGCTATAAACCGCACTAAAGAACTTCAAAAAAGATATCAAAACAAAGCACAGAACTCAATCTTATTGTTTCTTTGAAAAATCTCTCAACATTTCCATCATAAACAAAACTGACGAAGGCCGTAAGCACCGTAATAGACGACACGCGTTACGCGTGATCACGCGATCGTTTACAGCCCAACAACCAGACGCGTCTACCGAGGGTTTAGCAAGGGTGTTGACAACTTACCGCGACAATTTAAGCTACAATAGTTGTATAATGGGTGTTGATTTCTGCCAGAATTAATAACAGTTCCGTTGAAAGCCAGCCAACAACTTACAAGGCATCTAGTTAATAAACTTTTATTAAAAGAGAAGGCCACATAATTACATTATAGGGTATTGTCCCAAATTTGAAGGCAACAAAATTATTGATCACAACCCTATTCATCTCGTTAATGTTATAAATAAATATATTCAGACTTTTTAATACACAACGCCATCTAGTCCCGAACTATGGGTACTAAACAACTGATATTAATACATATAATATACACTATTTTTTTAAAAACCTACATATTATATATACAAAACACCCAAATTCTGAAACAAATATTTGCAGAACCAAACCCGGGACCTCGCATAGCAGTCGCATACGCTACCTCTGCACCACCGAAGCAATCAATCAAGAATCAACTAAGAGAGTAAACTACGCAAGAACAACAGCACTGCTGAGAGAAGAAATCGTGAAACACAACGTGTATCAGTCTGGCCAGCGTCGTATAGAAGAAGATATGTACTACTACTGAGAATACATAAGAACATTGTTTTAAACTGATACAGATGTCTTCTCTTTTCAAAAAGTTTCCATGTTCCAAGTTATGTATTTTTTATCATTTAATTCAAGAAGAACTTGTGATAAAGGACAGTTGGTATGATGACTACTAACCGGCTTCATTTTGAAAAACTGTTTTATGATGTTCGGAAGAATCTCATATTGCCAATAGCAATCATATTTCTTTGAAAAATAAAATTGTAGAAGTTCAAAATTCACGATGAAACACTCGGTGGTATCATGGCGTTTACTTGTGAAGTTACGTCGTAAGGGTGACGTCACCATTTGTCAACCAGTGTCAATTGTGGCACTTGAAAACAGTAAAGTGATCGTCGATTATATCCAAACACAATGACGCGGACAGTAACGTGACGTAACTCGTTTTCATTGGTGTTCAACTTAACATGGTGGATTGCTGTATTTCGTAGTTTATTTTTAATATCAACTTAAAATCTCGCTCTAATTATGAAAATGAATACAATTTTTACGACCTATGAACCCCATTTCAATAGGTAAATACATAATTTTAGTGGTTCTTGGTTACTGTCATCATGCCTGTTATAAAATTCTGTAATGCGTACATGAATGAGTTTTAAGCAGCGGCGACGCGGGCGTGCCTGCTGCGTACATTCGACATTTTTACGATCAGCACAATTAAGTCGGGGCTGGAACAAATATTTTCTTTATCTTTATAATACCGCATTGTACGGTAACGTAGTGCTGATTTATTTTTTACTAACCAAATGTTTCAATATTTTATCGTTCGTGAACGATTTATATTTCGGGTCGTTGTAACTCGGTGAGGCGGTAGCTACCGTTCTGGGTATTATTAGTACCTGTATAAACCGAAAATCTAAATATTCATTTCAGATCAGCTAATTCATATAATAGCGCTAGATATATTATATATTCGATACATAGACTCATCGCAGAATGATAACGCATTAGAATGATTATTATTAAATGCATTGAATTACAGGGAGATGCCGAAGAAAAATAAAATATTTTTATTATTTTTTTATAGTAGTTCCAAGAACATTTTAATATTATTACAAAATTTATAATATTATTTATATTGTAATAATAAATTTATTATATTATTATCACAAAATTTAATCGGAATTTTCGAGTTCATAACCCGTTCACCTACCAAATATTTTTTTGGCTTTAAAATAATCATTGAAACCTTAAAACTTTTTACCCCTAACACAAAAAGATGGGTGTTAAAGAATAAAAATAAAATAAAAAAAATATTTCGGACATCTAAACACCCAACGCCATCTAGTCCCAAACTAAGCAGAGCTTATATTATGGGTACTAGACATATATATATATATTTTGTAAATATATACATACATAGAAAACACCCAAACTCCGAAACAAACATTTGTAGATAATACAAACATTTGATCCGACCCGGAAATCGAGCCCGAGACCTCAAGAACAGCAGTCGCATACGCCACCGCTGCGCCCCCGAGGCAGTCAAATGTTAGAAGCTTGACGTCGATTTTTGTGTGTGCATTGTAGCTCTCAAACGGATGGACAGATTTCGATGCGTTTTTTTTTTATTTGAAAGCTAGTTTTCTAGCGGTGGATCTTAGCTATGTTTGATTAATATCGGTCTAGCAGCGTAAGAGTATCGGCTCTTTTCAAAATTATGTTAGGCATTTTTGGCGAATGATTACTCTATTAAGTGATTAAGTAGGGTGCTTTTCAAGTTTTTAATTTTAGCTTGTTTGTTTTTACTCCCAACAGTAGGCCGTACAAGGCTGAAGATAAAAGATTTTTGTTTAAATAGGTTTGTTGTAGAACACGTGTTTAAAAAGCTTTCAAACTCATTACTCTTTAACCTTGCACATGATTAACATTTTTATAGTTAGTACATTTTAGCTTTTATGTCAAACTCACATTACACATTTTGGCGCACATTTAATTATATTACTAGAGCGATGTGGCGATACAGTACGATGTTTATTGGCGGCGTGGTGGCGTGCTCGGCCGCAGTTTAGTCGCAACCACAGCACAGCGCGAAACGCACCCTGACTTGCGTAGGGTGACCACAGCGCGTGGAAAACTTGCCACGCGTGAAAAGATGATATTTATTAAAACAATAACTATAATTATTCATAATTTGACTACGTTGGGAAGCTATCTGATATTGGACAGTACAAAAGCTTAGAGTCTACTCACTAATATTGGTGTTTCTGTGCAGGGTATTAGTTTGATATTGTTTTATTGTATCTCGACATGTCGTACAGTTACATACGTATGCGACTGTAGCGGACAATCGTATCGAATACCTTCATATATATAATAATTTATTTGAATTGAAGGGTAAGACAGTATTTGTGATCGGGTGCAACGTCGCAGTGGCCGGTGGAACGAACATTCCTTTCTTACGCGTCACACCGTTAACAGACTGCGAATTGCGCTCGAAGTTTTATACCGCTACCTTCTTTATTTTAGATTGTTACTTTCTATAGTATTTCTTAAATATAACAATAGTTTGTTCTCGCCTTCTTTACTTTATTCAATTCTGTTCGTGTCTAAGTGTTTCTTATGTGACTGTAACTTCTGTGTTCAAATATAACTCTTATTCGTTTGTTTGTTTGTTTGTGAAACACCTACCTTAGAAACTTTTAGTGCAGACTTTTAATTGGCACTATCCGTGAGTTACTGTAAGTTACAATAACACACAACAAAAACAAATTGAAAAAAGAAAAAACAAAAAAACAAACAACAAAACACACACGACCTACAGCGACTACTATGCTTGATGTCTCGGCTTAGATATTCGGGTCGGTAAATATTTTTTTTTTATGGAATAGGCGTCAAGCGGCCAGACGTGTCGCTCGATGGCAAGCGATTACCGCCGCCCATTGACACCACCAACATCATGTATTATGTATTTAATAAAACAAAAATATATAAATACTCAATCAGTCAATCTAGCTATCACAATACAAGCTCTACTTAGTTGGAAGTTAGATGGCGTTGGGTGTGAAATGTCCGAAATACATTTATTTATTTATTATTTCTTCGGATAAAGTGAAAATGTTTCGAAACTGTTAAGTCTTCATCATTCAGATTTACTTTAGATTATTATTTATCAGTGAAAGAAGGAGGGTTATGTTTTTCTAGTGTATGTATATATGTATCACGCCCTAGCACCTAAACGGTTTATCGTATTTCTATGTGAGTGGTGTCAATATATTCGTCTTAGTCTTGAGAATAATACTGCGTACATCATCTTCAACCACCCATAATGTCCCACTACTGGGCTTGGGTCTCCTCTCAGGATAGGGTTAAGGCTATACGTCCCTTTGTACATACATCAAAATAAAAAAAAAAAGTATTTTTGACGCCAAAAAGTAATCTAAAAGAATATGTTTTCGAGATACATCGAGTGAGGTATATATATATATATTAAGACTCAAATTGATATATCAAAAATATACGTACATATATCATTCTGATCCAGGTGAGAAGTATCCCAATAAAAGCTATTCACTTGGCAACCCTTAGTTTGTCACCGACTATGTCTTACTGAAATATCGGTACCTTGGATTTTTTTTACTAATTATATTATTGGACACAGGCACGCAATTGTACGGTTCATTAAATTAGTACAGCCTACTGTAACAACCTTTATCTGTGTCGTTCGTACTGTTGACCTTTAAAAAGGCAATACCTACAGGTTTAATTAAAACTAACTGAACGTACTGAATAAATTGTTGAAGGTTAACCGTTCTGACAATTAGCTAAGTGATACTGTTTCATGAAATTTATTTTAAAGATTTACTAAGTAACATAAGTAAGATAAACTTGTACATAGAATAAAAAGCTCGTATAACTGAAAAGTAAAAGTCAATGAAAATTGTTCTTTTTTATTCTAGCTCCTAGCTACTAATATTATTGTTATGCATTACACATAAGGCCGTAAGATCGTAATCTAGCCAGTGCCTATACTAAAGTAACTAGACTATTGATTCACATTCCCGAGTGCGAGTCGAAGACGCGCAAAAGCAAAATGACGTTTGCGGCATATTGCGGAGCCCCCTTACATACTTATTTCATTATGTTTTTCAGTGTTGTTATATCGGCGTCATAAATACATCATCTCTGATCATTTCAACTGTCAAACTATCACAGTTCATGAGATACAGTCTGGTGACGTATGGACAGCGAAGTGTTAGTAATAGGGTTCCGTTTTATCCTTTGGGTACAGAACCCCAAAAACGTAGATATTATAGATATATAACACTCAGACATAGTACAAATAGTCGTGCTCATAAATCGATTATTTTTTCCTAGGAAATCGAAACCACATCTACTGGTTAGTCAGGGTCACCAACAACTGAACAGGCGTACTACTAGTACAGACAGCTTCATTACACCTTTATATACTAAACAAAATTGGCATGTAAACATTTTATCAATTAAATTGCTTATAGCACAGGAACAGGCAGAACGAAAGTACACTTGCATAACCTATTTTTCAGTTTATAAGGTTTATCAAAAATTTTGAATTCAACAAAACAAATGGGAGCGTATTCCATTATAGTTAAACAGTCAAAATAATGGGAATACCATCTGAAAGGCACTTTCGTTTGATAAAAAGGGACGTGGATATACAGACGTATACATGTGTGAGTAGGACAGAAGCAAGGATCGGACGGATTGGCGTGCAAGGCTGCAGTATTGGGCTCGCTCGACTCAGATTTAATTACCGGGGACAGCGGGACCGAATTCCACTTTAAGAAAGTGTTTCTGCTACTTTGTTGTGAACTTACTTAATGATATCGATAGAGGTCAGTCGGCGAACTTTCTCATTTACATATTATTAGGAAAATATGCAAGCGTTGAGACACTGAGTTGTTTATAGTGAAATAGGAGTAGTGAATGCTTATTTTCATTGTCTCTTTAAAAAGAAAAATATGAGACTATACCCCGTTGGCTAGAGGGTTGGTATACGATTTGGTTTTAGTTTTCCATGTGTTTGCAATGATATTTTCCTGTGTGGCTTGTCTCCCTTCGTTGCCTCTTACGACACCTATGGGATAAATATTTATTTATTTATACAAACTTCGTGCAAACATATTGCACAAGCCGGACTTAATGCCGCAGGCATTTTATTATATAGTCAAACCTTTAGGTGTTATAAAACGGTGTTTTTTTATGCGTATTTTAAAAATATGTAATACGATAGATTAAATTAAAATATATTAACAAAACTAAGGATTCTACAATTATATACACATATACAATTTATAAATATTTAAATTACATATAAATATACATATACATACGTATATATCTAAATATACACTTTTAAAGTGTTATTTTGATGAATCCGTCAACAAGTCTATATATCTTCCGCAATCTAAGCTTAAAAGTGGATCGGCTAGTGGACATTCTGGTTTACATTGGGAGTGAATATCTATGGTATTGGTCTATATTCTGAGTCCGTCACTACGGGTATGGGGGTTTAACGAGCAGACGTATCGCCTGATGGTAAGCGATTACCGCCACCCATGAAAACCCGCAACACTAGAGGCGTCACAAGTGCGTTGGCGGTCTTTGCGGAACTGGAGAGGGATGGGGAGGAATCGGTATTCGGTATCCTACCTCACTTGATGAAACACAGCGCAAGCGCTACTTCACACCGGTTCTCTGTGAGGCCGTGATATCGCTCCAATCGAGCCGGCCCATTCGTGCCGAAGCGTGGCTCTCCCACGGTATCACGGTACATACACAATTTCGGTTTTAATACACCTAAACATAAAAAGATGGCAAGTTCTGTTAATCAACACAAAACATTTAAATCTACGTACGACAGTGGTTCTTAAAACGAGATCTGGTTTTGCACATTGCAGACCCAAGTCTGAAGCTTGTTTTAGCTCCTTAGCAGGTCACGCATATGGATCTCATTTTGTAGGTATGTTGTGTGTACAGTTATGTTTACAAAAGACTCTCGGAATATATTTAAGCTTTTTTCAATTTTGCCAGCCTAATATTTAAACTATACACCATAGTTAACTGCATGAGGATAAGTAGTAATTATTTTTACTAATCTGTTAAAAACTTTTGCAATTACTTGCAAGCGATTTTTTTTATTATATTGTTTTTCTGTGAAAAGCCGTACTCAAATGAATTTTAAAAATAAACAAGAAAACAATGACATCAAACTATACTTGGGTTAGACTTCTAAATTTATATGGAGTATATTTCAGTATAGTGAAATAAAAGCTCGCTGTAAAATCTAGACAACTGATAGTACTGCAGCACGTTATAGATCTAAGGCTAGTGAGTAAATCGTACATTTGCTATTTAATATTTTAAGTTTTACAAACTTATAAATAGCAGCTTTGATTTTAGGCAACGGTCTCCTCAATTATTTAGAGTTACCTTGTAATCTTTGCGGCACATTTGATAAAACTAGAGTTGATACATATAGTAAATATGAAACATATTTATAGTCGAAACGTTTGTTTCCGTCTATGGCTGTTCCCTTTATTTATTCTTACCTTTATAACGCTCATTCCCTAATATTCACCATACATGTAAAAAAGGTTGGTATATGGAATATTTTAAATACACATCTTCTAACTAAAATTCAATGTACAAATGGAAACACTAGGAAATTACATCGCAACTGAAGAAATAGTGGTTTCGATTTAATCAACAAAGAAAAATGTAATTAAACAGCTAAAAGCAAGAATCAAGATCTACATTTAACATAATTCCTTAAGAATTATTGCGGCTATTAACTTAGTAGCGCTGTACCAAACAAATGAAAGCACAATACTGGCTCAAACTTAAGGCTATAAAACATTCAAATCGTGATGCAAGGTCTTGGTTCACGTTCAAAAATACAAATAATAGTGACATAAACTTTTACTGTAGTGTTGTATCTAAACAATACACCTGGAGCTGTGAGGGGTATGTAGCGGGGTAGGGCGAGGGTTACAATAAATCGCGTGTTATCTGCGCTTACGTCACGCTCCTAAATACTTTTATTGCCATTGTAATTAATAGGTGAAAAAAGCCTCTGGCGATTCCTATCTTTATCGCTCTTTTAAGTTAGGGCTCATAACAATAACAAATGGAAGATGAAAAATTTTATAATGATCAGTATTTCCTTTCGTGTTGAAACAATGAAAAACTTTCGCATAGAAGTGTTTTGTTTACATTTTTTTAAACAAAACTTACATCAGTTTGTTAACTTTGTGTATTTTACTGAAAAAAAACCGACTTTAGATTATCATGAAACCCAACAATTTAAATTAAGCTACAGAAACATATCTGTTTTGCGGTTGTAATCTGACCCTCGCTTCGGTCGGACATTCTAGCAGCGTAGGCAGGCGTCAAAGAATTTACATTATTTTTATTTCGAATCCAGTAATATTATTAATTCGAAACTAACTTTGTCTGTCTATCAGTGTGTTACGCTTTCACGGCTATAGCGATTTGGATGAATTCAGGTCTAAAGATAGATTTGACCTTCAATAGGGACATAGACTACTTTATATCGCGATAACCGATACACGCGGGCGGAGCCTCGGACAAAAGCTAGTATTAAATAAAAAACTAACATGAGATTAGTTTTTATTTAAACAAAATTTTGTATCTTTAATAAAATATTCAATTTGTTAATACGATAAACAATTAAATTACTATATTCGTATGTAACTAGAATTGAATGTTGTAGACAGGTTAGCACCACCCAGCATTCCTGTCTTCGTAGCTGTGCCATCATAGTGTGGAGTCACAATTTTTGTTAGCATTTTTAATAAAAGTTTTATTAAATAATAAAATTAAGTGCTCTAAAGATGCCAAGAGGTAAGACCGACTTAGTATTGTAATTTTTAATGTTCAAAAGTTAAATATCAGGATACGGGTAAGCGTGCTCTAAAGATTATGTTAAATCGACACTGTCTCCACTTTTGAACGCAGTAAATACATGTTCAGGTGTTAGAAACTTAGAAGCCCATCATTTTAACTCTCCACGTCTGCGGTTGTAAGCCAAGCACCAAGGGTGGGAGCCGTCGGTCTTACGATTCCAATGTTGTATGACTGCTGTAGTTTTGAAATCAGATTATACACTAGTAATGAAAACAAACGTTCAGACAACGAGACGAAATATTTTACTAATATATTTTACTCTTTGTTGGTTGATATATTTTACTTAAAAATTACTCAGATGGAATTATTTTATTTGAAGGCTTATTATGTGGTAAATTTAATTAATTTAATATTCTGAGTGACAGAACTTATGAAACTACAAGCTCAGCTTAGTGTGGAACTAGATGGCGTTATGTAACAGATGTCCGAAAAGATTATTTTTCCTTATAACTATTTGTGAAGTTTGAGCCAATGCTTCGGGTTAAACATATTACATTACAGCTGTTGCCATAAGGCAAAACCGGTCAGGTGTAAACATAAATAAATAGAATAGTGGAAAAAGTACAAGTGAATTTAATTTTAGAATGTATTGCCACAAGTTGCACCAAGTGCTCGAGGGTATAAATTAAATTAAACGTATTATTTCATTTGTCATTTCATCATCTTTTTTTTTAAGATAAATTACAAGAATATTTAAATATATATAGAGGTTGAAACACCTTGTACAATTGACTTTAAAACGATTCCGGTAGAGGAATTCTAAACGTCTGATCTCTTCAATTTTACTTTGAACAAATTAAATTGAAAAAATTATGACAAGATTCGAGTGAGTAACTTTACCTAATACTTGTTCTTGAAATCTTATAACTTGTCTACTATTATCTACATTATATTTGTAAATGAGGTCGTTGAGAAAGACACCATCTTAGAGCTGCTAATCATTATTTGCTCTTGTATTATGACAGTTATTTTAAATAACAATAATAATTTTACACGTCTCATATACCGATGTTTGATTTAAAGACTAGGTAGGTGCTATTGTAACCGCACTGCCGATTAACATACTTATATGTTCCTAACACATATACATAAATGAATGAAATAAGGAGTGAACTCACGATTACCAGCTTAGCAGGTAAGATACCTGACCACTAATCACTCAATGATGACAAATACTATTCCCATTCTAATGAAACTTACAATTTTCTTGAAATGGCAAAAACCAATGGTCGCAAATCCGCCACTGCATTGTTCCTAGAGATCCTCCAATCTTTGCACTGTCTTTTAAAAGTAGTTAACATTTAAATACTTATGCCAGAGATCACAGCGTTTTAGGAGAATACTATACTAAAACGTGTTAACGGTCCTTAAAAGCTACAATATAGAAATACGAGGGGACTGCCTTGTAAAGTACACACTATTAATATTCCAAAAAAACTACCCATTCATACAACTTCGGTGTTTCGAAGCTTACTTGTTCCAAACATATCATTACGGTGTTATAGGCGGCGGGCGCCGGGTGTGGTTGGTACGGGAGCTGGGAGCGTTTAACTGTTAATAGTATACCCGCACAATATTGATAGTTCTCAGTTTTAAACACATCGGCTCTGTTTACAGTACAGATTATATTTGATTGATAGCCCACGTGATGATGGATTTAGATTTAGTAAAAACTGTAAAGGGATTTAAAGTGGCGCGATAAAAACGGTACTTATGTTACTTTAATGGAAGCTTTTAGTATGGTTATTTCAAATGCTGTGATATTTATTACTCTGAATGGTTATTGTTTGTGAAAGTAGTGGCTCTGTTAAATGATATGTATGCATATTTGTGGAATTGATTTTTTCTTCAAAGTCCAATAATGAGATATGATGAAGTTCTTCATTGATGTTATGACATTCACTAGAGAATTCCATGCCACACTTTACGTGGTGTTTCAATTCAAAATAAGACGAAAAGGAAGAATACCTCCCAACTAAATGAAAGATTTTTCCAAATCAAAAACAAAGTCGGCTAGAAGAAACATTTATAAAACATTCTTTCACCCGTTAGTGCACAATATCATAATAAATGTCACACAGGCTATAGACAGTATTTAAGAACTGTGATATTCCTTGAAGCTGAACAAATGCTTAATTATAACCAACCTTTTACCACTATAAAGCAACAACTATTTACAATTAGGCGGAGCAAATCAAAAACATAATTAAAATTTTAGCTTACTGCCTCAAATCATAAACAACTTCCCGGGGAATGGGTGTCATGTCACTCCATCACAAAGGGAGGATCCTCCGACCAGGCGAGGCGATCATGCCTGACGGGCCACTGCCCAACGGTTGATGTTGGGAAGTTGTATATATGTTAATCGGCACGAGAACTTCTATTGCGCGATTTCGGATTGGTAGTTTTTTAGTTTTTTCGTTGCTCCGTAGTTCGATGTTTCTTCGGTAGATGGCGCTATTATATATTTTATGTTGTTGCGCTGTATGTGGAAGTCGCCGCATTCATACCAAGGTTGGTCTTGAAGAAACAACCTTTAGAAATGTTATTTTGTATTATCGTTTATGTACACAATGAAGATATAAAATAATAAATTAAAAAATCGTGTAATATAAAACAAAAAACTCAAAATTATAGTACTGGTTCCCATCAGTAGTAGCCTCAAAAGTTTCAATTTAGCAATCTATCTCTCGGCCTAACCAAAGCTATAAAGTACAAATATTAGTCCAGTATTTACACCGCACTAAATCACGACTAATGTGCCGCTGCCTTACACCAACGCCGTGTATTGCAATACCGCATTCATAAACATTAGTGCACACTCAGTATTTGTGTACCGAGTGAAGCAAAACTTGCTATGAACTAGGAACTAAGATTGACTCACCACTACTAACGAACGAACTTTATGGTCAACAAAAAGTTAGTATACTTGCTGTTTAATTTTGAGTTTTGACTCTATCGTTTCGTATACGTATTAACAAAAACTCTGTTCGCTATTATGAAATAGTAAAAATATGTACAGTATTAAACGATGTAACTTAGATACTTTTATTTTGCCCCTAGCTGAGTCCCGCGGTAAATGTTGTACATTTACAAACGCGGGTAACACCGCGGGTCGAAGATAGTCAAAAAGTAGTCTAAGTTACTTCTTATTACATCCGCTACCTGCCAGTTCAAGTCCTGATAAAATCGGTCTAGGCTTTCCAGAGATTAGCCGGAACAAACAGACAGACTGACAAAAAAATTTAAAATATTATTTTGGTATATGTAACATGTATATATTTGCATTTAGTATAAATCTGTTATTTTAGTATTACAAACAGATACTTCAATTTTATTTAATGTATAGATTTAGATGACATTCCAAAATTAGAGTTACACATGAAAATCTGAGCAACACTGCGGCTACCATAGTTAGCTACAATAAATGGCAGGCCAACTTATCGATAGCTTTCTGGCATAGCATCGATAGAAGTATGCAGAGAAACTTCATACATGTTCATAACTTACAAGTTTAAGTGAACCGGCATTTTATTGCTTTCTAGGGCCAACTACATACCCAGTAGAAATTTGTTTTCTATTCGTTCCTAAATACATGAACGCAAAAAAATCTAACGATTGGGATAAAATTTTTATTGAAAAAAAACATTAGAACATATGTTCATTTATAAAAGTTTAATTCCTTGATCATTATTTATTTCCTTTATCATATGTCAGCGTGGATATGTCCCTGCGGGATGGTAGTTACTATGACCTGGTGAAGATCCTGGGATGCCGCTGCATGCGCACAAAAAGAATCGCTTGTTTTGATTAGCAAACGCCTGTACCCTACACGATGATTATGTCGTACATCACAATGACAAGTGCATGTTAAAGTTAATTTTATTTAGTTTTTATGCCGTCACTTACCCAGAGCGGTGCGGAGGGCTGCAGCTGCGACGCGAACGCCATTCGGAAAGCATCTCCCACCAGCGAGTTCAGTTCCTCCGCCTGCGCAACGGAAATATACTCTAAGTATTTTTATATTAAATCAAAATATAATGGATATTGAGCAATACGTTTTTGAGAAAGTGTTTGGTTACAAAACAGGTAACAGAAGCATTTAGTTTAGTTGGATAGGATTATAAAAAGTTATTTAAACCTATATTATTTTTTCCCTTTCTTTTAAAATTGGGGCATAGACATAGACATAGCGGCATTTGACACCAGAAGCATAGTTTTCAAATAAAACATTGGAAGAAAGTAGATTTTTTACCAAAATAAATATCTACTTAATTAAAATAAAAATCTACGGCACTAAGTATCTCCGATTGCGATTAAACACTTGAAAAATAATTATAAAATCTTTTCTTTACGAAGTTTTTTTTAACAATGGGACACTATTACTGTAATGTTAATTTTTCTGTATATTTACTATAGATGCGTATAAGTTGAGCCTCATTAATCACCCGTATTAAAAGATAGCCCTTTTGAAAATTTTAATAAAATATAGTAAATTATGATAATATAAAACTACTGCAATTTTGGTAGCAAAGTAGACTTATGGCAACAATATTGAAATAACAATAAAATAATTCCATTTTATACCATTTTCTGGAGTTATCGTCAAAAAATAAAATTTTAAGGATTTTAAGAATTAATAGATTTTTTATGCAACTCCTAGTAAAACATATTCCTATAAACATTTTAGTTCTTCTCCAAAGCTTGAAAAATAAATTGTAATGGAGTTTCTGGTGCTATAGCTGCTACGACACTATATAGTTATCCAGAACGACACTCTGCAGAAAAGATCCAGAGTGTAAAATAAATGAAGTTTTTTTGGGGGCTTGCAGATATTTACGTGTGTGATAATAAAATACTGTAATGCTATGTTTACACGCCTGTCAGGATTTGACTGTCGCTCACAAACAACAATCCTTCACAAACGCTTGTACTATGTTTACACGCCTACGAGGACATGGCAGTCGCTCACAAACTACAATTCTTCACAATCACTCCTGCACGCTTCCTTTGATCTCTGTTCAAAAACCGACACCGTCTCGGGTCGGCAACAAGCTATCACAACCTCGGGCAAACCTTTTTTTTAACGGGGGAAATCCTCATGGATGTCCTCCGCCCTGGGGAGAGGGCGAAGGGGTCTGTCAGAGTTTTACTGACTCAAACCCCCCGGTGTTCCGTCTCTCACCTACGCCAAGGATCACGGGAACTTACAAAGCATCCGCAATCCACGACTGATGCCTGCCGCCCGCTGCTGCGGGCCATATTTCGTCAGAGAGAAGAGTGAGGTGTTTGACACCCCTCGAGATTTCAAAGAGCGGCGCACGAGAACACTACGGGCCGCCACCTTGGGTCCGGTTGGTTGGGGGCGACGAACATTCCCAAGTCCGCTGCCCGTGGACCCAGTTAAGGGGGCCGGTGGAGGTCAGCGTATGCCCTACTCCGACGCCCGGTGCGTCTCCTGCGGATATAGAGAGAGGTCAGGATCTTCCTCTCCCTTCCCGCAGCCTCCTTCTGCGAGACGACGGTTTCGCCGACTGATTTTTGTTTGTTAAAAATCTCACATGGGCAGTTTAGATTTAACTTAGATGAATTTTGATTTATAATTTAACAAATATGTTGTAAAACTGAGAACAGTTCCGTTCTAACCTACTGATATTCGTTTGTAGTTGAAAAGCTCTCTAATACAATAGTTGCTAGACCACAGTGCAATGGCGCTGCAATATTGAGCCTTCGAACGGGTACTATGCACCCCGTTCTCTCAGCCTCCGAGGCGTTAGGTTACTGCACAACTTGTCTGCTTCAATGTGCTTCACTTAATCCCGGCCTACCCTCGGATGGGAATATACGAGTATTGCAATAGAAGGGATTTAATACAAGCTTTAATTTTTGCTGTAATTAAACACTATCTATCAGTTCCCATACACTAAAATAAATAAAGAGAAGTGATTTTATGTAGAATTTTAAAATAATAGTTTACCACGTAATGCATTTGTAACTTACGCAAAACAACAGTTACAAATAACAACAGTCTGTCTGTTTGTTCCAACTAATCTCGACGTTTTTGATGCGATTTTCACTGGCAGATAGCGGATGATATAAGAAGGATATGACTTACTCCTTTTAAGACTTTTTACCATTAATTTCTATCTAATCCAAACCTCAATAATTTCTACCAAATCCAATTCTCATAAATTTCTACCTAGCCTCTACCTAATCTAATTCTTATTAATTTCTATCTAATCTAAAGTATGATCACTTTGCTATATAGTTTTTCTTATAATAAAAATATTTTAATCACATTGAAGCACCTCTATGTATGAGAATTATTGCAATATACGTGTAACAAGACACCAGAAGCTGCAATCGAAGTTAATAAATGCGAAGTTACATCCATCTGCTATAAATTATTTTCCAACCAGTAAAGAACAGCTTGGGTGGCATCGAAACTTTATTTATAGATCGTCTTTAGAATAAAGAAATCGTGTCAATATTTGTGTTTGTCTATGTGTTGTTACAAGGCAGCTAAATGCAGTGGGTGTATGATATGTAAGGCATAATAGATAACAATATCTGAGAAAGATAGCAGTTAAAAATCCCACACACTGTGTTGAGAAAGAAAAACGATAAGTCTGTGTGTTTTTGTGTGTTTTTGCTCAACTTGGTGGGAGAGCCGCCTTGCAACGGTATCCATTAGTGGAAAATATCTATCACGACTATTATGACCTATGTGGCTGATGACACTTTAAATACAATGCTGCTACTGATATAGTTTATCGCTTGTATCAATAAGGCTAGGTACATTTGAAAAATCTAATATTATCTCTATCATTTTAATGATTAGAATGTTTAGAAGAATAACATTTAAGAACTTCCACATCAATATGGTATCAAATAAATTCGTTATATCTTAAAAGGCAACACAGGCTTTCAAATGTCAAATTTGGCAACTTCAGCGATTTCGATAGCGAATGTCACCCTCTTGAGTATCTAGTGACTTAATGTCCTGGATAGTCAATAATTTGTTATCCTTAACGTCAATGAATGCTTGTAAATAATGTTAAACTTATCCATGAGTCTACATTACTAGAAAGAACATAAATAACTTCGCTTATGTTCAATTTATTTTTAATTCTGTGGACTTTGACAGTGTAATCTGTATGATCGCGAATGGTTCTAATACTTGCAACGTTCCCAGCTAAAACGTTTTCCATTTTAATTAAACGAAGTTTTCTGTCTCTGTTTAAAATAACTCTTAAACAAAAATTAGTAACTCGGGGATAATTGTATATACAACCTACAGTTAATTAAAAATACAGCACTGATTGTGTGGCGTATTCTCCGCACTAGCAACGGCGCGTAGCTGAGTTAACTCGACGACGAACATTAAGAGTGAACGTGGTCGCGAACAACGTCTGTACAATCTACTGGATTAAACCGTTTGTTACTTACATTTGTGAACAAGACATTGTATACAGCTATCGATGTTAATTAACTCGGAGGCTCTTGGAGCGAGGGCTCATTCCGCATTTGAATCTTGTCTTCAGTGCCAATTATTCTTGATTCAATTCTACCGCTGATGCTTTTGTTTTGAATACCTCTTCTGAGTACCGCGGGTGCAGCTTGAATAATATACCGACTATTGGTTCTTTGAGTAGAGTATGTGTAATATTAATTAAACAAAAAATTTTATGTATGACATGAATGTAATATGTGTTCAAGTCCTGGAAGGGTTTGTTCGAATTTGGGTTTCTAATATCTGATCTAATACCTGATATTACTATCATTAAAGAAAACGCTTACTGTTTCTGTTATAGAGATCTTGTGATTTGGTTATTATCTATATTACATAAATAATTAATCAGACCAAATGTTTGTATGACCTGCAAATATTTTTTCGGGTGTTTTCTGTATATAATATGTATGTATTTTCAAAAATATATACATATATACTTATATCAGTTGTCTAGTACCCATAACACAAGCTCTGCTTAACTTGGGAATAGGTGGCGCTGTATATTAGATGTCCAAAAAATATTTATTTATTGAATTAACTATCCTTGTATCAGGAATAGAAAATTCAGCACAGTCAATATTTTAAAAGAAGTTTTAGATTTAGTACGGAATTCAAATGTATAATAGGTCACTACAGAGATAATGGCATCGTAATTTCAAGTTCAGACTCCGTAACATCTACATAATGCTATTGCGTGTATTATATTCTCAAGGTAGTAGAGTCACACTTATTTCAGCACGAAATTGCCGGGTTGACCAGGACGGTACTACCCACTCACAGAAGATCGACTCACAATGGCAGCATTCGAGCTGTCCTGTTTTGTGGGTGAGTGCGAGACCGCACCCCTTATTATGCAGAAGCATCTCAATAGGCAGCCATAGTGTGGGTCACCACGCTGTATTTGCAATGAGTATGGTGACCACCACTCTCGGATTCTGCTCATGATTTATCTTACTAATGTATCATTCAGATTAGAGTCACTTTGGCAGGCTCAAACATAAAAATAAAATATTTGATCCCAATTTTCTAATTTATCAATCCAACTCTGTGTTCTTAGATGTGTAACGCGTTTTAAGCTATGTAGGTCTCAGAAAGTCAAAATTCAAGATACATTGTAATTTGTATTGATAAAATAGAGAACCGAGGCAATCAATCAAACAATTGCATCTATCTTAGAAAGTCTTAAATGAGTTTCTAACATTTTCTACTTTGATTTCTTTTTCAAATATTCAGAATTGATTAGATAAATCTTGTCTAGATTTCAGCACGTAATGATTTAAATGAACGTTTTGTCTACAAAAAACTTATTACAATATGAAGTGATAGGTATTGTGCTATCGATAATCTAATTTCGCGATAGAAGGTGAAAATGAATTTACGTCAATCATGGTAAACTTTCTAACAATTTATTATTACTCTTGGGCAAGTCCACAAATATGAAACTTTTGCTGCAGCAGTTCTCACCGTTAGTAATATGGGCCAAAACCTGCTTTTACTATATTTCTACATAGAATTCTCATAAACCTCATTCAGAAGTCAAGTGAAGCGTTTACAATTTGGACATATTGTTTTAAGTATAAATATTAAATAATAAATCCTCTTAAAAAGGTTTGTGGTTTTCTAACATTTGAATGCATTTATTACAAAACAAAGAAAATAGAATAGAAAATAAAACAAAGTAGTTCAGTCGTTCAGGCGCTTTTTTTATCAGTAAAACGTAAAATATTTTCTCATATAATAAAAAAATGTTTTTAGAGTCTTATCTAAATATTAAATATCTTACTAAACGTACTCAGATATAAACATTCAGTACCGCAATAAAAAAGTTCCAAACACATGCATCAACAACATGCAAACGAAATAAAGTAGGTTAATTTATAAATAGTATAGAATTTATTTCTTAAGTCCGTTATAAGAGCCCGCTATAATAATGAAAGCTCTCCCACAGTTGGTCAAATACAATTGTATATTGATGTACTCAGCCGTACAGTCAGTAGCCATGACCAACCACAGGGTACTCAACAAATCCACTTATAATTGTACCACTAACCACACTGACAATCGCCTCCGGAAAGGTTTCAGTTCAAACCATTCCACCCGTTTATTGTTTAAGACTCTATATCGTTGTCATAAGATTTCGTTTTGTTCGCAAGTTGACGGTAAATGAGATGCAATTTTCTAGCGGGTGTAATTACATAAATAAACATCCAGGACGTGCGCTCCTGTGACGGGATAATTTCATGTCTATTGAAAAATACACGTGAATAACCAACAAACGTCAGGTTAGTTATAAGAACTGTGATTTCAAAATAAATGTAATGATATCATAGGCTTGAAAGTATTGCAGAGCAAATGTCATGCGGTTAATTATTTACAGTTTGAAAATTATATCTATACTTATAAAATAACAAGTGCTGACTGACTGACTCATCATCGCCGAGCGTAAACTATTAAAGTAAGGGCTACGAAATTTGGTGGGTAGGATCGTTTTATTGAGTAGTTCTCACTAAGGAAGAAATTTTGGAATTTCTACCCCTTAATGAAATTTCAAATTCATATATATTATCAAGTTATTATTTAAATATATACGCATTTAGGCGTTTTTGGATATTCTACCCCTAAAATGAAGAAATAGGGATTGAAAGATTGCATCGAAGTCCGTTAAATTATTTTTGGGCTACTGATTAAAAACTAATAGATACTTTTTTTTTAAATATTCCACCCTTTACGGAGTAAAAAACGGGTTGAAGATTTGTATGGCAGTCTGTTATTTTTTAAGCTAGAATCATGAAATTTTATCTTTGGACTGCTGATTAAAAATGATAAGAGACACGTTTTTAAGCGTTTCTTCATATTCTAACCCTACCGGAGTGAAATTTATACGGAAGTCCGTCATAAAAATGAAACTTTATTTTTAGGCTACGGATTAAAAATGATAGATACGTATTTTTAATGATCATCGGCCCTATCGGAGCCAGTTGCAAAACACGGTGCCGTTCTCGAAATTATTCAATAATATGCGTACCTAGGGCAGAATTTGCAGTTAGATAGAAACAACTTTGAGGAACAGGTGAAAAGAAGAATCCAGCCGGGTTGGGCAGCGTGTGAAAAATTTCATCAGGTCTTTTCATCCTCGATCCCACATTGCCTAAAGACGAAAGTCTTCAATCAGAGCACCATCGACATAGCCCATAGGATAAGCAAGCTGAAGTGGCAGTGGTCTGGCCATATTAGCCGCAGAACTGATAACCGTTGGGGTAAACAGGTTTTTGAGAGGAGACCGTATCTCGGTAAACATAGTGTAGGACGTCCACATGCCAGGTGGAATAATGATCTGCCCAAGACGGCTAGCAGGAGATAGATGCGTTAAGCCGAAGATCGAACCAAGTGGTGCGCGATTGGAGAGGCCTATATCCAGCAGCGGACTGCAATAGGCTGATGATGATGAGAAACGTATTTAACCGTTCTATAAAATCAACTGCAACGCGAGCAAAGCGGCGGGGAACAGCTAGTAATATATAAAATAAACCTTTATTCGGTCCTGAATCCTACTGACCATTCATTACTTTGTAATGCAAAGGCACAAGATTCATATGTGGCATTAATATGTAAAGACAATGATGTTTTTCAATGCATAATCAAACTTGCGCTTGGAAATGTTTCGTTGCTTGATGTCGTTAAAATTTTTCTCATCTTTTTAATTCATGACATTAAAATCTGGTGTTATTAAGGTAAGAAATAATTGTTGTTAGTATTTATTTGGCAGAAATTTTCAACTGAACAATCAATCAGATCAACCTCAGCAAGTACACTACGGACCATATAGTTCTCCTAAAGTACGTATATTCTTCGCCTTCTCTATACGTCTGTCTTTCATTTAAGATCGTCCGTCCCCACTCCAAGCCACATTCTCTTCATAAATAACTAAATAAACAAATATTATTCCAGTTCTATACTTATAAAGTCCTAAATACGCCTATTCAGAACTATTTGATTGCGTTTTGATTGACCCGAAAGTTTACGCAACAAATCTTTTATTCAAAGCGTCAGTCCTAAAATATTATCCTCGACATACATCAGTTTTGGTTCAGAATTCAGCAAAACGACTGGCTTTGTATTTCAAACTGTCTCCTGCCAAACTGGACAAAATCTTGTTAAGTGTAATACGAGCTTTGCTATTCGGTCCAACTCGTCGAGTCAAATAAAAATAAATACAAGCTAAGTTCAGCAAGGGCATATTAAATGTCCATATTTTTTTTGACTATAATTTTGAGGATAAGAGTGGATATGGAAAATATAATTTGAATTAAGATGACTAAGTCATTCATTATTATTTATTAATGCAGTTTTTTTCTTTTGATGCAGTGACACAGAGTGCAACGATAAATCAAAGCGCTCTACATCATTGTGATTAAGAAAAAGAAAGAAATGGAAGCAGAGCAAATCATTTTTTCAAATTATTTTTTAAATGTATTGCTCTATTCCCATTTCGGTTACTTTTTCCACACAACGTGGTTTATAAATAGTGTTTTTATTCAATAGTAAAAGTTGCCTTTGCAATTACCAATGTAATGTATTTATTTTAAAAGCTACTCTTTTAATTTTTAACTGAATTTATAAAGAGGGATCGCATTTATTCCGCTATAAAATTGATTTTCTTTTTTTGTAAAAATCTCCAACCCTGAGGCTCAAAATTCGTAATCCCATACTAAGCTGAGCTTGCATATAGTAAAGATTACAGTTTTATAATGATTATGATAAAAATAATAATGTAATGTATGGATGTCTCATCTTTATATAACTTTCATTTTAAAACATCTGGTTTAAAAAAAACAAGTTATAAAGGTATTTCATTGGTGTGTTTTAAGGCTGACCACTAATTTGTTTTCGAGAATTTGAACGCGCTATTAAATTTATATAGAATTGTGTTCGAGCTTTTCTCTTGTTTATTCAGTCCTTGGAACATGCCATGTCTCATTATAAAGTACAATTATCTCCACGCAACATTGACTGCACGAGAGATACGAAAATAACAGCGACAAAGGCTACTCGCCGCACTTAACCACAGCGAGCAAAGAAACCTAAACTACTCTTCACTTTTATACAATTGTCGTTTACTAAATTTTCTAAAAAGTAAGCATATAAATAAACAGTCTGTATCTGTCTCAGTCCTTTTTAATTACAGGAGAGAAACGTATGCCAAACACAGGACAGATATTACGTATCAATCAATAACAAAACCCAATCCACCGAAGAATGGTAAAAATATATCGTCTAAATCTATAACGTATTCAGCGTGTATCGGGTGTTTTGTACCGATCAGCGTTAGTTTAGGTAGCGCCGGCTCCACCGTTGTACGGACCATTATATTAAATTAACATCTATAACGTTTTATGAGTCGTAATATACTTATACTTACCTACTGTAATTATACTTGAGCAGCAAGCAGTACGGGTGCAATAAGCCGCCGATAAACTTAGTAGATTATTACTTAGAGAAATGAACATGAAATGAAAATAGAACGATGATAATGCTGAGAATTGAAAAGTAGTATAAATAGAGAAATTTTCAATGATGAGCTCTAATATTTATAATGATAGGTTGCTCACTAGAGACTGTAGTTTCCAGTTTAGTAATAGACAAAGGAAAGAAGAATAATACAGAATAACAGAGTTACGTAAAATAGGAGATAAGTAATTTAAATAGAATGCAACTATTGCTGTATAGCTCTGCAGTTACATCACTATTTAATGATGAATGATGTAGATACTAAAACAAAAGATGCGGGCTCCATTGTAACAATTACTCCCTTTATGGTATCATGTAAGCATTTCCTTCAAAAAACAGGCTTGTCCTGCTTTGAAGGACAGCAATCTCGGAAATTATAAGCCTAACCACAATATAATTAATTGTTTTCACCTGCTTCTGTACTTTAGCCTACGACTTTGTATTAATGCAACTAGCCAACCCGTGTCCACTTGGTTGGGCGTTAACCGCCTGCTTTTCTTCGACTTGATTTACAAATAGTATTTATTTTTACTGATCGGTTTGTTCAATCACAATAAAATATGGCCTTTGGGACTCCTGAATAGTATCGCTTTCTGTCAGTGAAATAGTTTTTGGCGTCGGATCAGTACTTTCGAAGATTACCCCCAACAACTATACAAACAAAATTAGAAACTTTACTTCTTTATAATATTAGTAGATTGAAGTTAGTATAAAATTGTCCATCAGTGAAATTCTAAGGTAGTTAAATTCTGTATGTAACTGTTCCGGGACCAAAACCCCATCAGATCTGTGTTACTGTCTGTACGCGTCGGTCCGTGGCGCCTACGTGCTTTTGCTATCTATTTATCTTAATTACTTAATTAGGCATGCGGCTCGCGCGCGCACATCCATCAAAACGAGAACATTTACTGGACTCCTACGTAACGTACCACTTATGTTACGAACTAATTGATATGGCCGAGTACCATAGCTTCGCCAACTTGAACGATTCGATTAATTCTAAGGCTTTGGGAAACCCAAAACGTTTATTGTAAGATAATATTACTAAATTGGTTCTTAACATATAAAAATTATAAAAATGTTTGAGCTTCTCAATTTAACAAAAAATACTTAAATGAGTTTAGAAACACGTTATCTTTTATTCCTTGGTTATTACATTCTTACCAGTTACAACTTATTGTTTAAACTTTAATAACTGGTAGTCTTTAAACGGCTAAATAAATAGATAGGTATTCCTTAATGGTTACTTAAAAGCTAACAGCCAGACTTATCACTTTTCAATAAAAAAGAAATATCGGAATCTTATTTATTTCAACTTTCAAGGAGTGATTACTTAGAAAATATTTATTTCACGGAACTCTTATCCACTGCCATCTCTGCAAAGAAGCTGCTTAGAAGATTTTCAATTTGATTTTTTCTTATAACGATAATATTATCTACGATTGTCATAAATTGTGTTTTTATTACAAATTACGAAAGAACTAATTAATGTATAAAAATAGTCCACCAACTTCTGGCCAACCTTGAAAACTGTCACCCGCACGAGACGAACAACGCCCTAATCCCTGTAAGTCTTCAAAATAATTATAAGTATGAATAATTCATGAACACAATGGCGCCGCAGTCAATCAAAGTGTTTGACGTTACATGTCCCAAGTATTTAGTTGTTTTAATCGTCTTAGCACGGATCACTTAACGTGGCCGGCGGAGGGCGCGCCAGAATTACCATACCGACGATGCTTGGACCGGCTAATTAGTTAAGCAAATAACGGTAACTAATAAATAATTGCTTCAAACCCGATAGCTACAACTCAGACATCACCATACCTTGTTAGCAGTTTGAACATCTTTTATATAGGATATGTGTAGTAAGAATTTTCGAACACAAAGAGAAAAGCATAAAGATTTATTTTGAAACGTGCATTAAAAATAGAAATCATTTAAATGTCTTGTATCTTAGTTTATGGGCATATTTTACAGCATTGTTTCCATTTCAAACTAAATCATTCATTTATTGGCAATCTAAAAAGGGAAAGGGAGTCACGTCAAGTTTTTTAACTATTTTTCTACATAAAATGCTATAAAGTGATAAAAGTAACGGTACCCACTGCCTAAATTTTGTCAATAATCGCTAATTAGACACACCAAGACACTCGAAATAAACTGTGAGTCATACAACCGGGTCAATGTACACGAAGTCGATTGAATTTAAATAACACATCTTAATCCTGCTGATCATTAATTCTATACAAATGTCTTACAAACCAGTTTTGAATATCTAAAATTAACGTTTACGCACACACCCTGAGACAGTTCTAAGTGAAATCATTAAATAGCGGCAAAAAATATATTCACTAAAAACTTCCTCCTCCTGTTAGGTTGCCGTAAGAGAAGTACGCCGCTGCAGTGAGGACTCGGCCCAGCACACGCCGGCGGTGTGCCCCGCTTGGGCGTCGCAGCGCTGGGCCCTCACTGCAGTCGTCGGACGAGATCTCTCGCTGTCCGAAATATTTATTATTATTATTAAAGTGTGGCCGTTCACAGGCCAGCCGCGAGGGGGCGATGCTACGCGTGTGCCGTACGTCGCCTAAATTGAGAGTTTTATCAAACGACGGAGCCCGCTTCAGTGCGGGCAGGCGCTGCGAGGGGTCCGGATGGCGTAAGAAAACGGTTCCCGGATCTCTCCCGTCTCAGGCACAGAGTGGCACACCGGGTGGTTTCAGGCGGTTCGATTCCGATACACTTCCGACCTTCAACCTGCCGCAAACCCCGGTGGGGTGAAGGTCGGATGGGGTCCCCCAAGCAAAAAAAAAACAAAGAAGTGCGCCTATCAACGGTCATAACTGCAGTTACACAGTAATGTTCATATTTTCACGCCAATCCTGTACCTATATTTGAGTGTGATATTTCAATGAACACATAATTTAAACCTAGTTAGAAACACTTTAATCAATGTTACAGAGTTTCGTCTATATTATAACATGATACTACTTCCCTTAAAGAAAGTAAAATCATGATTAGATTTGAATGTAAAATACAATACAGCGTGCGTGACAGAGGCCGCTATTATTCGCATTGGTAGTTCTAAATACGTAGTTCAAATTTTCGACAAGTTTTCCAATAGGACGGGTCAAAAGCTGTTATTGGCGACAATAGAATCCACTGAACCGCAGGAAAAAGAGGTAAAAAAATATTCCGAAAGTGGGCAGTCGACAAAATCCCAATTCGGAAACAACAACAAAAAAGAATGATATTGAACACACACAAGAGTTTTGTAAGTCTCGCATTCCTTAGGTCGCATCTCCATTAGTTTTTAGAACGAATTAATATGTATTACGTAGGTATTTTAATGCAACGCCATAGTAAAATCACAAATCATTGATATTTTAATGTCTAAGAAATAATATTATTAACCCCACATATCTCACAAAAGGTCGCCTGATTCCAAACAAGGCAGAGCTTGCGCTATGACCTGGATTAGAATCACCAGAATGCTAGCGATCCTAACCTGTATAAAAGCGTAACTCACGTAAAAAATGTGCCAAGTATGAGTCGGACTCGCGCACCGAAGGTTCCGTTCAAACCTGTAGGTATATTATTTAATATAATGTAACTAAAAAATATGATTTTCGCATTTTTTCCTATATTTGTGCTACAAGAAGTTGCTTAGCACCAAATTTCAAGATCCTGAGTTTACGGGCAATATCTAGTAGGTTTTGATTCCCTTGCGAGTGTCGAAAATTTGCAGCATAAACGACAGTATCTTGAGATTGTGTAGGCTTACTAGTTTGATTTTTAGACAGCTCCAAGGGACAGTAGACTTTAGTATTTGATATGAATTTTAGCTTAATATCTCCACGCTTTCCTGAGAAAAAGGGTCTTGACAGAACAGACAGACGGAAAACAAAGTGATCCTATAAGGGTTTCATTAATTCCTTTTGAGGTACGGAATCCTCAAAAGCACAATAATATTCTGCTTTTATAATGGGTCAGAAATAAATAATGATACTTAATACCTCGGTGGAGCAGTGGTATCCCTATGTGATTGCTGCGTTGAGGCCCCAAGTTTGATTAAATGTTGATATCACACCAAAAGCCTTTAACTGTCCACTACTGGACATAGAGCTCTTCTTAGAAAGGTAGCTTTGACTTACTTTATCACGTTAGCCAGGTAAGTTGCTATAGTATGATAATATGTTGGCATCTGTAAATGTTTGTTTCAAAATTAAGTTGTATTCTAAGTATAATATTATTACTTAAAAAAGGATGTAGGTATTCTATAAGTCAAACTAGTCGTCATATTACAAGCTCTGCTTAGTTTGAAGCTAGATAGCGTTGTGTGCCAGATGACTGAACTATTAATTTATTTACATAAATACAAAAAAAAATACTACCATTGTGACGCAGTTTTACCCAAAAATACACACACTGGTAAGTATATTTTGTCGTCGCCGTGTACCGTCAACCCACGCGTCCGAATCGATCGCGCGTAACAGGATTGCGATCATTTCATTTACATTTTATTCGAACCGCAAAACACAACAGTAATTCAATCGAGCGCGGACGAAATGCGTGCGAATTGATAGCGACCGGCGGCGCGAGGCCACAGTCACAGCGACAATAACTGAAGGACCTTATATCTATCTCGTACACTTTGAAATAACTAATTTTCAGTATCATTACGTGAAGACTACAGACAATATTAAACTGCTATGGTGATGCTTAGAAATTTTTATGGGTGAAAAAACCCTGCAATTGCATGTGAACCTCCCGACAAGTTGAAGTGGTCATGTTGTCAGATTACGTTTCAGTCAGTGACATCGCCATATGCATACAATCCGCAAAAAAAATATTAAGCGAACGAACTGTCTTTTCTTTTCAACTATGTATTCAAACTTGAGGCTTTAAAACATTCAAATCATAATACAATGTCTTGGTACACATTAAAGTTCGTAAGTTTACTGTAGTATTTTATCTAAACAATATACACCTGGGGCTGCGGAGGGTATGTGGGGGGGCGGGGGTTCAATGAATCGCGTGTTATCTTCGCTTATATCACGCTTCCAAATACTTTAATTGGTATTTTAATTAATAGTATTGCTGAAAAGGGTACTGGCGATTTATAAACTTTTATGGGTCGTAAAGCTGGGGTTTGTAATAAATTTTTGCAGAATAGCATTAAATGATAACGCTAATGTTAAAATAATAAAAAGATAAAGTAACACTGCTTTTCGTGTTGCCTAATATAATGCATTAATTGACTCTCCCAACCTTGTCTGCCCCTCTTAGTGCCCGTAGGGTGATTAAACTGATTAAAAAAAAAATAGGAATAATTATTTCATACATTGCAGTTGCGAATTTTTGACCATTTACTGCGTATGCAATGGAAGTTCTGAAATTGAATAATTTGCCCCCATTTTTACAATATTTTTCATTAATATGCAGCTTTTTTGGTCCTAGCGCTGATATGTAGCATTCCTCGATAACTATCGTGTTAGATAACTCAGTTATCTAACAAGATAACTTAATTATTAATCTCTACTAATCCCATTTGAAACAAACAGAACTGTTTCTTTTTTTCAAATAGGTTTAGTAGCCCCTGAGATTAGTGCGTTCAACAAAACAATCAAACGAACTCTTCAGTTTCATAATACTACTAAAGTTGTGACGGCGTAGTTATTGAAAAATAATAAATGATTTTAGAATTTTAAAACATAAACAATGAACATTTCTAAACGTAATCTGTAAAGAACAAATAAAGTTTTGAATTTGTAGGCGACTATTTAAGGTAAGTATGCAAATGTTTGGTAATTAACGATGTATATCGGCGCCGTGACTTAATATGTTAATCTTTGGTATGCTGGCGTGTTAATCGTACTGCTAAGTGTGAACTGTTCATACATGAATGAACATAAAACACGTCTATAACGACCCAAGTAAAAAGCAGTTTCTATTTTTTTCGTCTTCTAAAAGCGGCAAAATTTACTTGATTAGGAATGATAAAGCTCGCTGACATTGAAACTACACAATTTAGTTTATTTTTTCGTTTGCATTAGTTTTTTATAAAACTTTTTTGCATTTCGGCATGATGCTGTACATTTTAATAGGAAATACATTAAGATTGGTAAACCTAAAATTTTTACTGACTTGTAAATAATTACTGTCATCAATCAACTTTCTCGAGCGGAAGGGGCTGTTTTTGATGAACTCATTTTTCGAGAAGCGGCTGCAAAGAAAGTGGACGTGGAAAAGCCCCGACGCTATGACCAAAACTCAGATCGATTTCATCATGACGGACAGGAAGCAGGTACGAGATTTTGTCAAATGCAGCGTACAGGCACGAAGTCGAAACTTTCAGAGAGGACACTAGGGTTAATGAAGGAAAGACGTGAGAACCCGCCAGTCACTTCATCGGGAAAGCGGTCTCTAAACCAAGAGATTAGTAAGCGTGTACGACACGGCCTCCGATGCTCCAACATGCTTTTGATTGAAAGAGCAATCGAGCAGAATCGAGGGTCAAAAGTGTTTGTGAAATCTCTTGGAAGAAGCCATTTGACGAAGCTGACCACAGTAAGCGGAGAAGTCGTTGCTTCCAAGCTGGCTGTCCTTTCGGAAATAGAAAGCTTCTATGGCGATTTGTACGCTTCGCATGCATCTCGACCTGATCCCGAAAATGAGGACCCTCGAGCCACATTAACACGCCACTTTACCGAAGATCTGCCAGAAGTCAGCATTGACGAAATCGAGATGGCTCTTAGAAACTGAAAAATGGAAAAGACCGTGGAGAGGATGGCGTTACTACAGAGCTGTTAAAGGCTGGAGGTAAACCCGTATTAAAGGCGCTCCAAAAGCTTTTCAACGCTGTCCTGTACGAAGGGAGGACTACAGAGGCGTGGAGTAGGAGTGTGGTCGTCCTGTTCTTCAAAAAAGGAAATAAAACCATATTGAAGAACTATCGGCCCATTTCCCTCCTGAGCCACGTCTATAAGCCGTTTTCAAGAGTCATCACGAACCGTCTTGCGTGAAGACTCGACGAATACCAGCCGCCGGAGCAGGCTGGGTTTCGGAGCGGATATGGCACCATAGACCACATCCACACAGTGCGGCAGATAATACAGAAGGCCGAAAAGTATAATCAGCCCCAGTGTCTAGCATTTGTGGATTATGAAAAGGCCTTTGACTCGATCGAGATCTGGTCTGTTCTGGAGTCCCATGCAGCGTTGCCAAGTAGATTGGCGGTACATCAAAGTGTTCAGATGTCTCTACAAAGCCGCTACTATAAAGCATACAAGACCCATACCATTGCATCGAGGAGTGAGGCAAGGGGACGTTATATCCCCGAAATTATTCACTAATACAATGGAGGACTTATTTAAGACGCTGCACTGGAAAAGGCGCGGTATCAACATCAATGGCGAATACATCTCTCACTTGCGATTTGCAGATGACATTGTCATCATGGCAGAAACGCTGCAGGACCTACAACAGATGCTGAACGACCTGGCTGACTCGTCTGTGCGCATCGGCCTACGGATGAACTTCGACAAGACCAAGGTCATGTTCAATGAACATGTACTACCGGAACCGGTTGCGGTACACGGTGCCGTTCTCGAAGTTGTTCAAAAATATGTATACCTCGGGCAGGCTTTGCAGTTAGGTAGAAACAGCTTTGAGGACGAGGTGAACAGAAGAATCCAGCTAGGTTGGGCAGCGTTTGGGAAACTTCGTCGGGTCTTCTCATCGTCGATCCCACAGTGCCGAAAGACGAAAGTCTTCAATGCGTGCGTCCTACCCGTAATGACATACGGAGCCGAAACGTGGACACTTACGGTTCGACTGGTCCATAAGTTCAAAGTAGCTCAGCGTGCAATGGAAAGGTATATGCTCGGCGTTTCTCTAAGGGATCGAATTAGAAACGAGGTGATCCGACAAAGAACCAGGGTCATCGACGTAGCCCACAGGATTAGCAAGCTGAAGTGGCAGTGGGCTTGCCACATTTGCCGAAGAACCGATAACCGTTGGGGTAAACGAGTTCTTGAGTGGAGACTGCGTCTCGGCAAACGTAGTGTAGAACGTCCACAAGCCAGGTGGAACGATGATTTGCGCAAGACGGCTGGCAGGAGTTGGATGCGAGAAGCCATAGATCGAACTAAGTGGCGTGAAATTGGAGAGGCCTATGTCCAGCAGTGGACTGCGATAGGCTGATGATGATGATGAAATAATTACTGTAGCGATATTTAAGTTTGCATTTCGATCGCTTTTATTTGTAGTTTGTGTTTTAGACCATAAGCTTTTTCTCTTAATATCATGAATAAAATACAACAGCAGGTACGCATTGTCGGTTCTTCGCGTTTTTACAGATTCAACGAAATCATTGTACCGCAGAGACGTGACCGAGTGATAAAAACAAACAATTTTTTATTTCAAAAGTCCGCTTCGCATAAAATAAACATTCTCGTGTCACCTTTTTACGACAAAAGTTTATTTAAAACGAGCCATCTCTCAGCACAGTGTGATTACAAAATTAATTTGATAAAATTGAACTCGACATTTTTATATTGAGACTTCAATATTGAAAACGCAAGAAACAATCATTGTGAAAGCAAGCTTGGCTCTCAACTTGATGAATAGTATATTACGGTTGATATCTGTTGGGCTTCGTCCCTGTTTGGTCAATTTGTCTGAAAGGGAAGCGTCTCATAACATTAGGGCGGCGTGTGTCTGCGCAGTTTATGGGCTTTTCTATGGCTATCCTTGATCTTTTGCGTTGTGTTAGTCGCCATTGTGGTTAGGGTTGCAGACGCTAACATTTTTCCCTTCGTACTTGGATGGGACTTCGAGAGATTTTATAACACTGAAGCTTCAATTTGACAAAATCCTTTGAGCTGCAATCTTATAGTTAACTAAATGGTAAGCAACAATGATGGTGCGTTTAATATCAAGAATATAATTTGTTCCAGGCAAGTATCGGAGAAAAAAGGAATTTCAGTATCCCATTAGAGATTTTATACATATTTTTTTTTACCCGAAGAGAAAACTGTGTTCCTTATGGCCTTACAATTTTTTTCGTAACTTAACTCTACTAAATATTGATAGGATAGCATGAAAAACAATGTATACCTTATGCTTGCTGCTACATGGTACATCCTTGCGTCGAAAATTCATGTTTCATTAATGTTTTGCGGCGCAAGATGCATGGTATGCCGTCTAGATCGTAAACCCGCGTTATCGGGGGAAGCGTTCCCGCAGGACGCGTCTGTTTCCTGTCAGTGTTCGACAGGTGTATAAACATCTACATGTCCGCTGATACGAGAGTAACTTGCGTTACATGCAAGAGGCTTTTATATGGACTAAGACTTGTATAATAGACAAGAATACCAAAATATCTGGGCCTTTGGTTGTTAAAATGATTTCAACTGAGCTTAAAATATATCAACATCATCTGGTCTCCGATATAAAAGATAAAATGGTGTTTTCTGTTAATATCCAACACCCCAATGAAATGCAAGCTGTTCAAAAAAAGAAATTATTTCGTAGTACTAACGACTGTTAAGTCATTTATTTACAGTTTTCAATTTTAAGATATATTTACGTTACCTGCCTAATCAAATACAATGTTAACTACCTTGAAGGTTTGTTAGATTTATAAAACAGAGATTCTGTTTAGATACTCAGAGATACAGTACCCATGTACTCATTTTTTTTGATAAGAACGGGAGTGTTCTTTTTAAAAAATTTGTACAGTGTCTCACAAACAAAACTCCTATTTTACGGGAGACTTTATAAACATACATAAAATGGACGTAAAAACACGTAAAATTAGACAACAATTTGTTGATCACATAAAGTATTGTAACACGTGGTTTCGTGATTCAAATCTACAACACTAGCAAACGGCAAGGTAACGACTTTAAGCACTACGCGATCCGTGCAGCCAACTTGTATTAATATTTTACATGCAACGATATGCACTCTCTCTACGGCTGTACATATAGCTAATTATGAAGTAATAAATCTTGGTTCTTACAAAGTTCACTGTGATAGAAGTTCTTACAGTGCAGCGACTGTGACTGAGTAGCGTGTAATTACACATTTTAGATTCGGTACCGAACAATTATTGCTCTGTTGTTAACTTCACACTGAATTATACGACTATTTATTACACAATATTTAAATACTTTAATAAGCTGTATACCTATTGTACTATTGCTACGAAGGTTTCTCTTAAGTTTATTAGACGATGCAGACGTTTATTAAACGTTACGCCTCTGCTAGTAAATTTATCTTAGACCATCACCTGTATAATTTGTTTAAAACTTCCAGGAAATATATAGATACTGACAAATTATATCGACGTTTAATGTTAAACGTCAGCAATATTAAATGCATATGGTTTTATTTACGTGTCTCCGTACAGAGGCACGATAAGTTTAGAGCCCATCGGGATACTTTATCAAGAAGAGACGCGCCTCGATGAAAGTTGTGCTTCTCCAAAATTCAGACGAAAGTAAAACTGAACTAAAATACAAACAAGATTTGTTAGTTTAGCGACGACTGGGTGTTCTATTTTTAAATAAAGGAATGCATACATTAGATAGATTGATCCATAGAAAACTCTTTATTTGTACACCGCAACACAGATATAAAAAAAAAGTCCAGAGAGATTGCTTTCGGCAATAAGGGCGTACAAAGGGCGGCCAAATTGCCAAAAGCTCTGAAATCTCTTCCCGGCTACCTTGGTACTACTTACTCTTAATAATTCGTGGTCCTTTTTGGTAATTTATTGATCATAAAAGTAGAAAAAAATTACACCGTTATCTTTGTATCAAATTATCTGCTGCTATATATTGGTCTTTCTTTAGAAAGGATATTTTGCCTAACATAACAACCTAGATGGCTTGGTAAAAGGGTTTGTGTCGAGTTTTCCCCGAGTGCCTGCCTTTAAAAAGAATAATTTAAACAACTGAAACATTTCAGTGCGCTAGATTATGATTTATTTATTTATTTAGTAATAAGTGCACCTGTCGCACAAGGGTGGACTCAATGCCATGAAGCATTCTCTCCCAGTTGACCTTCAGGTGATGTTGAAATTTAAATTTAGATTTCGGGATAACTCAAGACAGTAATACAATATATATATATATATATATATATATATATGACGGAGCAGGGTACCCGTAGTTATTTTTAAAAAGCGTGACACCAGCATTGCCGGCGTCACAACTTTCTTGGACAGGGTTATCGCTCATATTTAATAATCAAATTAAACACAAGTTTTACCTTTTCTTGATTTATTCTTGAACTTCTGAGGAGGTCCGATCGCTACGGCAATACAGGTAAGAAAGTGTAAGTCCGGCATGCGCTCGGCTTTTTATAGCAAAGCTAGGTGGTGAAAAAATACACCTACCCTCGCACAATAAAAACAGTTTTTACATTACAAATTGTTACAATTTGATAATCAAACATTTTAAATTATTTTAAAAGCTATTAGCATGTGTAAATCTATTTTTAATGTTAATTTGACGCAATCTATTACTTATTCATAATAAACAGATCTGATTTGATATCGAGGTTATTCCGGACACGTGTTTTCGTTTCGTTGTTCGTTTTAAAGCGTAGCAGACCGCCGACACGGCCATTCTGACAGGCGGCGCGTGCTCTGCGCCTGCCTTCGTTGTTATGTTTTGATGCCTGAAATTTTTTTTTTCTTTTAGGTATGTATCCGTAAGCAATCCATGTTGCTTATTTTAATAAAAGTACAAAAAGATTTCTTAAGTGTACCGCCTTATTCATTTAGTATCTGTGGTGTGAACGTGTCTAACCATAGTTCCACAAGGCGTCCCTACGGTATCTCAAGGTTCACTTGTGGATGCATCAAGGATCCGTGGTTAGCTCAAGGGTAACTAATGGTTTAGCTCAGAGGTACCACTCTCCAGATATTTATTTATTGATTTATTTATTGATTACGGTCAGGAGGTTCACTTGTGGATACATCAAGTATCCGTGGTTAGCTCAAGGGTAACAAATGGTTCTGACCGCCCAGAATAAGGCGCGCCTCTGGCGCCCTCAGAGGGTATTGGCGGTCAGAGCCATACGCGGATACCGCACGGTGTCGACCGAGGCGGCGTGCGCCTTGGCCGGAACACCCCCGTGGGATTTGGAGGCGGAAAAGCTCGCCGAAATTTATCGACGGGTGGCTGAATTCCGGGCGGAGAGTGGCATGCGCCCTCCGCCCGAAGAGGTACGCGAGTGGCGTCAAGCCGCCTGTCGAGCCACTATGGTTCGGTGGTCGTCGCGACTGGAGGCTCCACGTGCTGGCTTCGCCACCGTGGAGGCGCTCCAGCCCGTCATCCTCGAGTGGGCAGGGCGGCAGCACGGGACCCTTTCCTTCCGACTGACGCAGGTGCTTTCCGGGCACGGTTGCTTCGGGAAGTACCTGCACTCGGTCGCGCGGAGGGAATTAAATCCCGCCTGCCACCACTGCGACTGCAGTGAGGACTCGGCCCAGCACACGCTGGCGGTGTGCCCCGCTTGGGCGCCGCAACGTCGGGCCCTCACTGCAGTCATCGGAGGAGATCTCTCGCTGCCGGCCGTCGTACGCTCCATGGCCGGCGGCGAGAGCAGCTTTACCTCGGTCGCGACCTTCTGCGAGGAAGTCATCTCGCAGAAGGAGGCGGCGGAGAAGGCCAGGGAGGACGATCTCCACTCGGACCCGATCCGCCGCCAGCGGACCGGGCGGCGGAGGCGCGCCTACCAGCGCCTCATGCCGCCCTGAGTGTGGCCGCGGATGGACGGGACGGGTTTTCCCCCCATCCGCTTCACAGGCCACCCGCGAGGGTGCGACGTTACGCGTGTGCCGTACGTCGCCCAATTTGAGAGTTTACCATCAGAAGACGGTGCCCGCTTCAGTGCGGGCAGGCGCTGGGAGAGGTCCGGATGGCGTAAGAAAGCGGTTCCCGGATCTCTCCCGTCTCAGGCGCAGAGTGGCACACCGTGGTGGTTTATTGGGTAGTCTGGCGAGTCAGTCAGGATCCCACACAAAGCGAACCCCCTGTCCCCGCGGGGTGGGAGCGAAGTGCATAAAGGCATTCCACCACGTAAAAAAAAAGGGTAACAAATGGTTTAGCTCTCTAGATATTTATTGATTTATTTATTGATTACGGTTAAAATATCATTAAAAATTATGAATATTGACTCACGGGTTTTAGTCTGATGCTGCGTTTTCGTCGTTGCGATTCATCTGGACTGGCTGGTCAGCTTGAGATGTGGATGGCATTGAATCGGGGGCGGGTGCAAGGTTGTTTTGCGGTGTCTCGAGATCGTCTCCCGGCGACACGGTACATTGGTTTCCCGGACTCCAACATGATACATATATATATATATATCTGTCGGCGGGCTGCCACGCTTTAAAATGAACAACGAAACGAAAACACGTGTCCGGAATAACCTCGATATCAAATCAGATCTGTTTATTATGATTAAGTAATAGATTGCGTCAAATTAACATTAAAAATAGATTTACACATGCTAATAGCTTTTAAAATAGTTCAAAATGTTTGATTATCAAATTGTAACAATTTGTAATGTAAAAACTGTTTTTATCGTGCGAGGGTGTAGGTGTATTTTTTCACCACCTACTTTTGCTATAAAAAGCCGAGCGCATGTTGGACTTACATATTCTCTCACCTGTACTGTTGTAGCGATCGGACCTCCTCAGAAGTTCAAGAATAAATCAAGAAAAGGTATAACTTGTGTTTAATTTGTTTATCAAATATGAGCGATAGCCATGTCCATGAAAGTTGTGACGCCGGCAATGCTGGTGTCACGCTTTTTAAGAATACTGAAGGCAGTCCTGCTCGTGTGTATGTATATATATATATATATATATATATATATATAAGCCTTTAGTATGCATGTGTGAGAAGAATCAATTATGTTTCTAATGCATACCATTGTTATGTCACAGGTCATGTCAAAGTTTGTTGTGCAAGATCAAAATCGGGATGAAGGCGTATGTAGAAACTTCTACACGTTTATTTATAAACAGATATTTTAAAAATGCGTTTGGTTTTGAACAGCACATGCAATAAAACCAAATTTAATGCGACAAGCTCCGTTGTTTCGTTGACAGCGGATATTTACAGTACACTGAACGAGTATTTTGGGGTGCTTTGATCTTTGAGTGATACTGCTCGCTCTGACCAAGTATACTGAACACTTCCTGTCAAACTCCTCATGTTCTGACGTAAACAATGCGGTTTAGGTCTTTAAAGTGAAACTTTAAAGTGAAGTAAACTAGTTGTTTTAATCAGTCCCTTCTTTTCTTCTTATTAGTTCATTAGAACGTAAATATATAGAATGCATGAAATATGTCTATGTAACTTAATTATTTAGTGTTTGAAATCGTTAAGCATTATTATAACTTAGATTCATTTGAAGGAGTAAAAATATCTTTGAATTTAGTTTAAATACAGTTATAATAATGCAAATGTATATCTGCAAATGCTTTCACTGTAATTTTTCATGCCGAAAGTTTTTAAATAAAACATTTACTTAAATGTATTCACTTAGATGCAATATAAGTGAAAACTTTTTCAATATGAGGAAGTAATAAATTTTAAGGTAAAGTATAATATGCTTAAGAAGTAACAAGTTTCATAAATATGGTGATTTGCAGCACTATCCCGCCACATTTCATTGGTGGACATTAACTGAATTGCAGATTTGCATGCCGTTGTCGCTGTCCATTTCGTCGTACCATGCATTCTTATGTTATTTACGATTACTCTTATTGGCCAGAAATGTTACATGGTGGTGTTCACATCGATTTATGAACCGGGACACCATTAAACAATGTTTATAAAATTTGCATAATATGAAATGTTGTGCACGAGTGGTTACATTTCAATCTGTATTCGCTTCGGCATGCATAGGCTCGGCTCGACCGGAGTGATACCACGACCTCACAGAAAAACGGTATGAAATAACGCCTGCGCTGTATTGGATGCAGAGTGAATGAGGATACCGGAGATCTAACATTAAATGCTGGCTAAAGGTGTCTCCTAATCCAGGAATAATATAATAAAATGATATAAAACACATTTATACAATAATAAGTTGACATTAACACCTATTTAAAGCTTGAGTCAAATGTACCAGCCATCACTCCAACACACTCCCCTAGCCAAATTGATAGGAAGGAAATGTCCGACTATTTTATAGTTCACAGTTTGTCCTTTGAAGCTTGTGGTAAAACGCCATGTCTATTGAAAATTTACATTAAAATGTAAAATACCTCAAGAGACTGTACGATATCTATCTTTAAAATGTTTGCTGATAATTATCTGCAGGAATATATGGGTGTAATAATTACAATTATCAAGCAAGGCAAGGTTAACACACGAATATAAAATTAAATAAATAAATATTTGTGGACATTTAAAACACAACGCCATTTAGTCTCAAACTAAGCAGAGCTTGTATTACGAGTGCTTGATAAGTAATAGAAATACCTACATATATACTTTATTTTTTTGTAAATACATACATAATATACATAAAAAGCACCCAAACTCTGAAACAAATATTTGCAGATGATACAAACATTTGGTTCGGCCCAGGAATCGAACAGTCGAATGCGAACACTGCGCCAACGAGGCAGTCAATTATAGAGTTCTATCTCAAAGCATGTTCATCTAAAACTCTGTAGTCTATGGATAATCTTGGATGTGTTCTATGATTTACTGAGGTTCTCATTTACCAAATATAAGTATACGAGTGATGGTCGCCAAGCTCGTAAAGTGCATCCGGCCCGACGCGACCGCCGCCATCAACAACAGTTTATGTCCTTTATGACCTATTGTTTAGTCTTTCACCAACTTCCCTACAAATTACAACTTTGTACAAGGTTTAGAATCGGCTCTGAGGCTAAGTATAATATTTTGTTTTATTGTAAGTTAAATATATAAATTTGTGCATTCGATTTATTGAACTTTAGAATTTTAGACAATCTTACAGTACCTATAATATAGTTTATTGTTAATGGATATTTTGGTAAATTTTCACCCATTATGGAAATATTTTATTTATTTACTTTTATTTTATTTCTTTAAAAGTCAACCTCTACACTAAGAATTTATTCTGTGTCCGGGAAATCTTCAGAAACATGAAACGGATACAAAGAACATTCACGCAGAAAAATAATAGTGTCTCAGCACCCCATTTGCCTATTGCGTAGTCAAAGCCAATTTTCCTGCAATTATTTGAGATTTCGCCTAACGCTTTATAATTTCAAACTACTTATATTTCCAAATACGTGGTTAGATGAAATATAGAGCTTTTTATTGACCACTGTATATATATGCGTCAAATATACGTATTTGAGAATCGTATCAATACGATTATCTATGGACCTTCCTGCGGGGCCATTATTCAATTTATAGTAGTCCCGCGGCAACAACCATCTCGTGTAGAATTTTTAATTAATGCCCCCGTATCTACATCGATCTGTCGGCTGAACTAAAACGATAGATAACATTCCTGGGAAACAATCCGTTGTTCCGAGATTTGAGAATATTTATTAGTAATGAATTTTAATTTGGATTCGTCATCGTAGTGTAATTAAAATTGTTTAGGGAATCAAATTGTAGTGGAAAAACAAATGGCTCTGAGTCAAATAAATAGAACAAGACATAGTACAGTTATTTACAAACATTTTCTCGATAATTTGAAAATTAATATGATGCGTTATAGTTGTAAATTGCACATTATCCGTGGGAGAGCCATGCTTCATCATGAATGAGCCGGCTTGACCGAAGTGATAGCACGGCGTCACAGAAAACAGGTGTGAAGTAGTGCTTGCATTATGTTTCACCGAGTGAGTGAGAATACCGGAGGCCCATACCCCAACACTTCCCCCACCCCCATCCCTATTCTCTAAAGGCCGGCAACGCACTCGTAACGCCTTTGTTGTTGCGGATGTCCATAGGCGGCTGTAATCGCTTACCATCAGGCGATACGTCTGCTCGTTTGTCCCCTATTCCATGAAATAAGATAATATTTTACAATCATTTTATAATAACTTTATGCACATCAAATTATTATCTATATAAGAACTCTCTAAAATTACAAGTTGTTTTAAGAGAAAATGAAGAAAAGGTAACGTAAGATAGCCTTACAATTCAAGCGGCAACAAAACTAAACTAGAAACCTTTAGAGTTGCAAGGAAGATTATGAGAAATTTTATGAACTACCTATAACAATAATAAAAATTTGTCTGTAAACAAAATCCACGGTAAAGAAGTATTTTTTTTTAATGGTAGGTGCAGATAATGTTCAGACTGGATAACTTCGGGACACAAGCTATAGATTGTTGTCCGAAGCAGCATGGACCGAACCTTGTCGGTGCCTTTGACGCACATATTTTTTATTAAAATATTTTTACCTGAAGAATAATGATATCATCCAAGTACAAGTACGTTAAAAACAAACCTAATGAAATTATTCACGTCATAATTCATTGTTTCACGGTTACAATTTCTTAATTTCAGTATTAATTTCGTCTCAATAAAAAAGTTTTTCAAATAGTTAATAAAAACTTAGGTCTTTACTAAATAATTTTAGAATACAATACAATCAAGGCTTAACTTAAACAAGCTCTGTATTAAACTTTCGCTCCCTTCTACAAACAAATAAAAAGCAACACAATTTCAGCAAATATAAGAAAGTTCTAAGAATTTGACGGATTTTGGAGATATTTACTGGTTAATTAACCATCGAACTCGAAGATTGTATTACATTCGATAATAATCACGGCCACAGCCTGAAAACGTTTTATCGAGTTTACGAATGTAACTTTACGATATCTATTTTATCTTCATGAAAGTAATAATAGCTGTGGTTACGACTTTTGCGCATATGAATTGTGTCTAATTATGATATTTTATTTATACCCAAAGCTACCATCAAGGGAAAGTTATGAGGGCAAAACAAAACACATGCACCTAAATGATTTTGTACACTAAATAGTTTCTTGCCGATGGATTTAATATGTATACCTAGATATTTATTAACAAGACAAGTTTACATTGTTGTGAGCCCGTTTTACTTAAAATACATTCCGAGTCTCGACCCTAGTCGGCTGATAATATTATAAGAAAATTACGTACCTGCAGGTGCTACTTTTTGAGGTTGACTGTACACTTTGTATATTGTATTCAATGAGTTTCGCAGTAGGTACTATCATCACAAATTTACTACCAAGAAAAACTACACTTAGTTGTTATGTGACCAGAGCCCTCAAAAGTAGAATGCAGTGACAAGTGTCGATGCGTGTAAATCTGTCACCACCGGGCAGGATGTGAACACTTTGAGACTTCGACGTGAATGCTTTAGATGGAAGAATGTTTCCTTTATTTCGAAATAATTAGACACTTATATAGCTCCTAATTTGGAATATATAGTTTAAAATTCAGATTTTATTGGACTAGAAGTTTTTGATTATAAAACTTTTTGGGGCTTGTAAAACTCAATTCTTTGAAAGATTTGAAAAATTGATTTAATAGGCACATTCGAATCCGATTGAGACGTTTCAACTTAATACAACCCAAACTGTATTATTTTCAAAAATGGACCACTAAAAGTTGACGGTTAGTTTGCCTGGCACCCCCAAGCTCTGAGCTCTTACATAATACATAGTTTCGAAGTGACAGTAAGTTAATTATGGAAAGAGTCTACACAGCACAGTAACTCATAGAGGTGACAGAATAATCGTAAAAAGAAACAGAACAAAGCAAACAACGTGAAAGAAGCACAACTTTGACGAAACGTCCACCGGCAGCGCCCGGGAACCGCGTCGTAAAAACAACAAATATACGAGCGCGAGCTCCGAACCCACGGCCCTTCGGAACAATAAATATCACCGATGTTGTGTTTGACGGTTAATGCCGTTCACCGTTTCCGCAAATTATAACTGGTATATAAACAGCAGAAGTTCGGGAAATGATCGTCTAAGCTAGTTAGGTCATTAAATTTTATGGGTCTGTTAATAAACATTGCTTAAATACCAACATCGTTTTGGTACTAATTAAGTTTCAAGCTTGTGTATTAAGTAAAATAATAATTATCATATTAACTCATGTTAAAATATAAAAAATACAAGAAGATAAATAGGGTTAAAAATACAAAACAGTACGAGCAAAAGATGTTGTTAATATAAGATCAGGTAGTTGCTGGGAGCGATGCCACCGAAGTCACAGAACACAGACCATCCACTAAACTTTTGTAATATTTTTTGCAGAAGAGAGAGAAAAACATTGCTGATTATTTCCTACGCAAATAAATTAAATTGAAGAGTCTGTTTGTAATTTCAAATTAACAGCTTTTCACTATATGCATATGGAAGTATTTACCTACGTTTGTTGTCTATTTGTTTCGACGAATCTCTGAACGACTGGATCGATTTTGACGGGAATTTCAAGGCTGGGATTGATAGTATAAGGAGTAAATTAGGCTACTTTTTTTAGACTTCATTTGTCCCGCGGAGTTACCCACAACAACAACCACGGGTAACACCGCGGGGCTCAGCTAGTCATCTATAATATAGTACAAGCTATCAAAAGTTAGAAAATTACATCCATTCATTCAAGAAGCTGCAAGTCAATTTAAAAACTCATTAAAGGAAAGCTATACAACAATTTGTTTAGAACTGCTTGAGACTTTTACAAAAGCACACAGTTGCATACCAGAGAAAACTCCCACGATTTGTTACAAACAATATACAGGCGTTAGATACGGGTCAATCACACCTCACTACACGACACGTAACACCACAGACACGTCGAGATCAAACAATCAATCACACGAGGACGTCACCGAATCACACGCGATCCGCCAAATATTTGGAGTGCGGAGCGGCGTGCGCGCACGCCCGTGGTTGTCCCGATACTGATGTGTGTGCGTGAGTGGCCGGAGCCGGGCCACGCCAGAGTTGCTGGGCTCCGCACGATGCTAACAAACTTGTTCTCAGCTCCACTAAAGCCTTCACGGTAAGTGGCGCAAGCACAATGGGAAACGCGAGCGCCTGCGCACCTGTGTCGTATATATTGCTCGTTTTCTTTTTAATTTATAAGACATCGAACTTTTTTGCGAACCGGACGAACGGTTGATGACCTTAGCGAAACAGAAGCCCCTAATGATAATTTAATGATCCTTCAGTTGCCATCGATCGAAACGAGATGAACAATCCACATTCAATGTTAATAGTTATTCATTTGCCGAGCTGTCATCGTTGACCATATTTCAGTCGAGACAAAGTTAACATAGCATAATGGTCGGTAATTCATCAGGAGCTTTTTTCCGTCCATTACAATTACGACAGATGAATAGAGAATGTGACAGATGGATAGAACACTGTGATTGTGGGCGGCGGTAAAATGGAACTGCAAAGTTTACTTACTGTTTAGTAAATAGTCGTGAGGAATGCGATGCTCGTGCGGCCCTAAGCGCAAGGTCGTGAGCTTGGTAACGCACCGAGCGTGCCGCTCGCGTAGACGCTGCATATTAGTTTACTCCTGCACGAGGCTTCTTATGAAAAAATAATACTAAAGCTGTACGATAAACGACTTACGATTAAGGAGCTTTCAATAAATAAATATCTATTTCTTCTAAAACATATACAACAACGATATTAATCTAGTTGGGAGTCAGAAGGATAGAAAAATTGTTGCCAACAATAAGTTACGATGAAACGAGACATATCACTACACACATATAGATATATAATGGCTTGCTGGGATCCCTGATAAATGTCAATAAAAGTGTATTGCGAATTGGCAACCGCATTTCGTCGGCTCTTGAAAATGTTATAGTTTAGTTTAGTGCCTTCCTAATACTCACTTGGGAAATTAAACATAATCCCCGAGATTTTATTTGAGCCGAGTCAGTCGAAACAAAGAACCAGGGTCATCGACGTAGCCCACAAGATTAGCAAGCTGAAGTGGCAGTGGGCTGGCCACATTTGCCGAAGAACCGATAACCGTTGGGGTAAACGAGTTCTTGAATGGAGACCGCGTCTCGGCAAACGTAGTGTAGGACGTCCACAGGCCAGGTGGAGCGATGATTTGCGCGGTACAGCTGGCAGGAGCTGGATGCGAGAAGCCATAGATCGAACTAAGTGGCGTGAAATTGGAGAGGCCTATGTCATCCAGCAGTGGACTGCGATAGGCTGATGATGATGATGATGATGATGACAGTCGAAATAAAATGCATAGGTATTATTCGGTTTCTTGTATTAAGAGGCGTGTTGCGATAGTGTTAAATATACATAAATTCAAAGTATTTTTTGTGTGTATGCCTGCCACAGTGACTTTACTCTGCCTGATAGAAAGCATGAGCAGAATCCAAGACGGGTCACCTTACTCGTTGTGAATGCAGACGCTGCAAGAATGCAGCTTAGTGAACCACACTTTGGCGGCCTACTGAGATGCTTCTGCATCATTCCTACTTACTTAAATTATCTATACAACTTCTAAAATTAAAACAGGCAAATAGGATCAAGAATTTCCCTTCATATTAAGTGAGTTGATGCACGCAACCTCATTTGCGTTTCCTATTGCTCATAGCGTGGTAATTTTCCCCCGTTTTTGAAACATTCTTCATTGGTGACCTGCTCCTATTGGTCTTAGCGTAGTGATATATAGCCTATAGCTTTTCTTAATAAATGGGCTATCTTCTACTGAAATATTTTTTCAAATCGGATCAGTACATCGTGAGATTAGCGCGTTCAAGCAAATAAACAGACTCTTCAGCTTTTCATAATATTAGTGTAGATGTTCATGAAAATAAAAATGTCCTTATATCAAAACTATAAGCAAAGAACTATAAAGAGTACATTATAAATCACACTCGTGACATTTCTAGTCGACACCATCAAATGATATGAAAATACTGAGCACATTATAATCAGCAATACGTCCTACAAGAACCATCTATTACTAGAGACTCAATCCTACATACCACACTCTTAGCAATTGATCCCTTCCAAGAGTGCTTCTGTGGAGCAAGTTTCTGCGACAGCGGGACTCTGCCTGTGCGATAAAGTTGAACCACAAGTCTAAGTGCTTTACTCCACGACTGAGACGCTTATAAAACAAACACTGCCTCGGTGGCGCAGTGGTAGCGTACGCGACTACTGTCCATGAGGTCTCGGGTTCGAATCCTGGGTCAGACCAAATGGTTATATGATCTTCAAATATTTGTTGCGGAGTTTGGATGTTTTCTATGTATAATATGTATGTATTTACAAAAAAAAGTAGTTATGTATTCATATCAGTTGTCTAGTACCCATAACACAAGCTCCGCTTAGTTTGGGACTAGATGGCGTTGTGTGTTGGGTGTCTGGAATATTTATTTATTTATTATTTATTTACTCTGGTTTCTTGTGCCACCGACGTCCATGCAAGTGGTACAAATTATAGTTTATTTCTTCACTGCGTTGTTATTAACGTTACTTTGTCTTCTCCTTATAAATTATGTTAAAATAATTTCAAAATGTATTATTAGTAATAGTAAGCAGTAATCACCACTTGTACTATTAAGTAATCTGACTGCTCATTTACTATTTATGCCGTGAAACAAACCTATCATCTACACGTCATCAGATTACACGTCCATTGGTTAGAACAGATAGCTATGTTCTAACATTTATTCTGAAGGGCAAACGAGCAAACGGATCATCTGATGGTAAGCGATTACCACCGGCCAAGAACACCCGCAACACCAGGGGTGTCATAACTGAGTTACAGGCCTTTAGAAAGGAGTACGCACTTTTCATGAAAGTTTTAAGGTCGTAATGGTCCGAGAATATGACAGGCGGCAGTTCATTCCACAGTTTTGTTGTGCGAGGCAGAAAGTTTCTAGATTCGGTTTAGCAAGTAGGATCTTAAGCAGTTTAGCATGTGTGATACTGACCTGTTCGGGCGTGTCGGTGTGGAACGCGTGGCAATAGTGGTGCGGGGGCTCGGAGCGAGGCTCGCGCGCCACCAGAGCGAAGAGCGCGCGCGTTGCCTCACACGTCGCGTACGAGATGCGACGCAACGCGTGGTGCATACGCACACTCTGCACATAATATGCAATTTGTAAGATAATTATAGCATTACTAATATTGCACAGCAAACACTGACAGATTTATAGCTTACTGTTTGGTTTACTCACAGTTTATTTAGCATTAATAAAGACTTCAAAAATTCACTGTCAGGCATTAAATATATTGTAAAACAGTTTTTTAAATGAGGCTGTCATAAAACCTCATGATTGATTTAATAATTTAGTATAGCTTGGTAAAGAAATAAAGTAAAACTAATTTACGGATAAAACTTGAATTTACAATGAACTTAAATTCACAACACTTAGAATATTTAGAACCATGTGTAAATGTCATGTTATGTGGTAACGCTGCATATTTACCTGGTCGTCGGGGTCGCATACTTTGACCCCCGATAGCGCAACGACTACCAGCACAGGCACCGCACGCCCGTTCTCCTGTAACAAAACTTTATGTTGACTTTTATGTACTGAAATTTACATCCTATAAATTTAAGATATGCATGTAAAACACCTAACACACTGACGCGTCTATGCAGAACGACGACTCTGCTGAGAGAAGGAAAACTCGAAAACTTGAAACTAGGCCAACATCTCCTTTATAATGAGAGCCCGTCCTTTAAAAGTGCAATTTTAAAGGACCCCTTAATTCACCTGTCAATTTATTTATTTTCTAAATTTATTATTATTTTCGTGGCACAAGGCTGATATAAAACCCATAAATTGTTTTGTGTTATAAACTGACTAAAAAGATGTACAAAACAACAAAATTAGGATTCAGTTGTTTTTTTTACCTGAATTCGAAAGAAGGAATGTTATGTTTTTCGAGTGCTTGTGTGTATCATGTATATTTCTTTGGCACACCCAAAGCCTAAACGGTTTATCGTATTTTTATGTGAGTGGAGACAATAGATTCGTCTTAGTCGTGAAGGACACTGGGTGCATCAAAATTAAAAAAAGCAAAATGTATGTTTTTTCCATTAAAAGGTAATCTGAAAAAAATGCTTTGAAAATACATCGAGTGTGGTATCTAAATAAAGAATTTTTGATAGTGATTATGAATATATATAACTTATATGTTCCGTATACGATATTGACGCAATCGGCTTTATTTTTTTAATAATTCATTTCATGTCATGTACCCCAAAACTTATTTTTTTTTGTAAATTTCCCGTTTCACCCTATTCGAATTTAAAAGAATATCTCAGTTAAAGGTAGCTATAGTAAAATTAGGAAAAGAACTATTACAATCCTACTTATATTATAAACGCGAAAGTTTGTAAGTATGGATGGAGGTTTGTAACTCTTTCAGGTAAAAATTACTGGATGGATTTTAATGAAACTTTACAATAATATAGCTTATACATCAGAATAACGAATAGGCAACAATTCATTCAGATACAATTCACACAATATCTTTGTACCGCGGGTAACGCCGCGGGGCTCAATTAGCTTATCAAAATGTATTATAGTCTCATTCTGTCTCATTCTGTCACAAATGTATTATAGTCATCTTGTAGATTGTGTGGAATTTTAAAGTGGGCTTGACTTAAACATTTAGGGGAAGAGGGTGTAGGCCGGTAATGGTGATTGTGTGGGTCCAGAGACGGACGGCGTCTCTCTTTAGGCATTTTAATTAAGACGAGCTTACGCGCCGCAGTAAAGTCCACGCGGTACCTACCACGCAATGCGTCTTCCCTTGATGCTCTTGAATACCACGAACATACAACAAAACTACAATATTTGTATGTGTGTGTAAATGTTGTAGCTAGAATAGAGAAATAAACCTACTTAAACAGTACTTTAAATATGTTATTTTAATTCAAAAATATCGGACTCAAAACAGATTAAATTGATTTCTCGTCACCTGAATTTATTAGCCTTTGAGTAACTCTCCGTATAAACAGGGAAAGGGGTGCAACAGTAACGTACCTAATACGCTAACTGTCTGAAGTGACATAAAACATCGCTTTTAAAAAAATGATGGCCAACTGCAAATGTTTTTCCCGTATTTTTTTAAATAGATAAATATACAAATGTAGCGCAATTAGTTAAAGTTAAAAATACCGTGGTAATGTTTGTTTTACAAAGTTACCAGTGATGTGCACCTGAGTAAAGATGTTGGAAACTGTTCTAAGGTGAGCTCTGGGTACGCTTTAAACCCTCCAGAGCCATTACTATGCTCAAGTAAAAGTTTTAATGTGAGGAATAAGTTCTGTGTTATCATAATAACAGTTACAGAAGTCACTATAGCGCTCAGTAAGCACTGTTGTTTTTGAACTCGATAATTTGATATAAGAGTAAAAAATATTAAGAATTTTATATTAATGTCTAGACAGTAGGTACAGTGGATATTTTGTATTCACATAGTTGTTAAAGTATTGATAATTTTTAATTACGTACTTAATAGTGTGATGTCAATGTTTTCAATGTTCATGTCATAGAAGATAGATTTATGCTGACGTAGAGTTTTTAACTTTGGTATTTTTTTATAAAATGATATTCTCTTAGCTTACGAATACAATTCTGAAGAATTGCAGTACGAAAACCTTGCACCTAAGTAAAAATGAGTTGTTAACTATATACATTTTATTTTATTTCGATAGCACGATCTAAAATCTTGGCGCATCCCGAGATGGAAAAACAATATATACATTGAGATATGTACATATTACAAAAATATGTACATTGAGACTTAGTTAGCCCTACCTTTGGTTCTCTTTTTATAAAAAAACTGTTCAGAATACAGCACAGCAAAATAATGAAGGTTTTGAAGCAAGTTGTTCCGCAACAGTCTCTGCTTCCAAACTTACAACAGAAAGCAGTCACACCGATTTCTTTATAGAATTTATATGTTATACGTGTGAACTCGACTCAAACCTTTTTATCTTTTTTGTAAAAGTTAAGTTTTTCCGAAAGACAAACCCGAGAACACACCGTGGGGAGCGTTTCTATGTGTAGGTTATTATCAAGGCAATCGGGGCCACGCGTTCAGCGAAGCGAATGTCGAATTGTCGTCTGCGTCTTATGAGCGAGCAGTAAAACGTGCCGCACCTTGACAGAAGGACGCGCTCAATATTGCCGCCACCGCCAATCATTCATCATTTGCATACAAACTGCCCTCCACCCCGACCACCGACTTTACTCCCCGCCTGTGTACAGTGCGCTTTACAACATCCCTCGTTGTGAATATCAACCATCTCGACTTATTAAAAACTTCAGTGTGTATAAAAATTTCACCGATGATTTTGTGTCTCTTATAAGGGCTATGTACGCACTTGGCAACTAAACAAAAATAAAACCGGTTAGAGTATTACAATATTGTTTCAAAAATTTATGATGAAAGAAACGAAAATACTTGAAACGCAAGTATGAGAAGCAAGATTTTTCTTTCTCGTGTATACATGCTATTTTTTGCACATGTAAGTACGTTCGAAATGCTTTTAATATACGTATAGAGTATGTTAAACCCCTAAAGCAAATCAGTTCCTTTACTTTTTATAAAAATGTTACCACAATAAATTGCTATTTAGGTTCTTGTTCAGAAAATACTTAGAATTTTTTAAATTTTATTTGACGACAAGAGTTAGGACTACGATTGGCGATACAAGATCTTAAAAAATAAATTAGAGTTCTAATAAATCGAAATTTTACAAAGCTGACGAATACGATCACTTTGCAAATTGTTTGCCGAATGAGTATATAGCTTCTCCCTTTTACGTTCACCCATGGTATGGCTCGTTTATGTCATCAAAAGATACCGCGTCAGCGAGATAGGTGAGCCGCAGATGTGCCACGAGCAAACTGCCTTCGAAGAATATTTAATAAAGCGAATATTTTAGGTGTTAAAGCAAAAGGTTCATAGAAAATAATGTAGGTGTTATATACCTACGTTATATTATAACGTAACGGAACTCTAATTTACAGGAGGTGCCTCGAAGCCTGTCTGCTCCTTAATTTTGTTTATCAAATATATTTTGGTGGTAGAAACTTTGTTTGGCGAATCATTAAGTATTTTTTAAAATAAAAAATACTTCACTAGGTTAATAAGGCATCTTTAGTCTGCTAAGTCTGGTTTTTTCCTTATATTATGTCGGGATACTTAGAAAAAGAGTATACTATTTTTTTACGATTTTATGACAGATTTCATATTCAATCATAAATAAAAATAAGATTTTAAGGCATTTTTTGACTTTAGAGGATTGAAACAAAAGTTTAACTGGTTTAAATATCGATCGGCTTAAAATAGTCTTCGAAAAAGATGCACTACCCTATTTCAAAGACGAATGCCAAATCTTTTTTATTTCTGTGCATGGAGTTTTGGCGACATCACTGCTAGTATAAACATATAATTGCTAGAAATGCTACGTCTTTCAGGTCTTGTTTTGGAGTACAGATACTCAAGAGGCGTCTGGTGTTATTGACCTGGATTTATTGTACCTACCCTTTGTCTGCCTAATTTTCTGTATCTATTTTTTTAAATAAAGTTATTTAAGCCTTAGGCATGTTTATCCTCAGTTACTTCAATGTTCCAGTCATCCAATATTTTTCATTGATATAAAATGAAATCATTTATCCTGCCTTTAGGTTACACGATCATTGTTGTAAGTTAAACTTTTTTAAACAGATATCTTCGACTTCGATTTGTTCTATGTAACTTGAATGACACTGCGTCATTTGTTATTCATACACAAAATAAAACACAAATAAAATCAACCTCCGATGACGCTCAAAACATCGTAACTTCGATTAATGTTGTATAATTAAATAAGTACCGACCATACATTTTTTTTTAAATACATTGTAATTGATATTCAATTGTCAAGGTAGTTCCGAGTCATAAGTAGTTTTATATTCTAGAGGTAATAGCATAAAATAAATGCAGCAGTAGATTACCAATATGCGTTAACAAACTAACTGTACATATTTTATTTACGCGTTGCTCCAATAACAGTTCAAAGAATAGATTTGCTGCAGAATATTTAGATATGATCATGTATCTGAATATCGCAATCTGCTTAAGTGGCTTCCAGTTCGCCTTCGACCGAATACTCATATTCTTTCCTTACTTTATAGTATTCTATTTCATCCGTGCAGTCCACCTTTTTTAAGGGAACGCTTTGTTTTCCTCTGTGACACACATTCAAGATCCCTGTGGTCATCTGAATCTCTGGAACTGGCAGTACCAATCCACTGCACCAGGTTCTATTGTTAAATCATTTACTGTACAGGCTGCCCGACTGTGGAAAGAATTGCCAATCTTTGTCCATATGAAAAAAAATGGTCCTATCATCATAATTTCTGATTTGCCTGAAACATTTTATTATGTAGTTATAATAAAAATAATATATATATACATCGAAAGGGTAAATATTAAGTATATTTATATATGTATGTATTTATTTCATTGTTTTAATGAATAAATTAATACAATGAAATAAATAAAAATAAATTGAATGATTTCTTTTGTTTTTTTCACACCAAAACTACCCATGAATTCGACTTTCTATATTATCAATTTGTCCATCCAAAGGTGCTCTGCCCTGTAAGAAAAATATTTTTTAGCGATAAGGCCGCAATATGTATATAATCTTTAGGTTGTTATGCTCCTGAATGTAAACCGTTTTAACTGGTGTACAACAAAATGTATTCTATTCTATTATTTTTATGATGTAACAAGCGCCTCCACAAGACTCTACAAATGACAAAAAGATAATTCTAAATTACAAAAGTTTTATCAACAAAATGACTTTACCATAGCTGTCTTCGAAAGTAAGGGCACAGCTTGAGTCATAAATCATCACGACTAAGCGATGGTGCACATGTTCGTTTGTGCGTCGTCGCTCCGCACGTGTGGGAACTATCACTGCCCCATGACAGAACAATCATCCTCAAATGAGTAAGTGGCAACTATCGTATTGTATCGTATTGTTTATCGTAATATTAGCAGCGATTTACAAATATTATACTATCTCATGCATAGTTCTCGCGATAATTTTTTTGTAAAGGTATAAAAGGCCAAACTTGAAGAAGATGATTCTTCTAATCGTTTAGGTGATCCTAATGTTGAGTAACTACTGCCGCCCAAGAATATATACCATTCAAGAGTCACGAAGGCGTTGCCCTCTTTAAAATATCTTCCTCTAGAAAGAAAATTTCCCGGATTAAGCTCTGAAAACTTCACTTATTCACTGACTGAAGTGAAGCTTTAGTATCGCTTAAGGAAAACACGTCTACTTGTGCCAAAACATAGCTCTCCTACGGTTTTGTTTTCAGGACTTCATCGAATAAAATTCTACCTTAATATATTACTTAATTCACGTTTTTAATTCCTACTGTAACAAGCTGAGGGTGTAACAGCCGAATAAATGAATAGAACGACTTCAACTTTGTATTCAACATTCAAACTTCGGCTAGGAAGGTTAACTCTGTGATTTACAGGCCTAAAGGGGTGTGCCACTTCTCCACCCCCAATGGGGGACAGTGAAGGGGTAGGAGTATAACAATCATCTGCAAACAGCACACAGCGCTAAAGAGCGCAGTTACCAACATCAGCCGAGTCCCGGGCGATGTTCGTCTCAATAAGTAGGTTTAATGACATTTGGGTAATGACCAGCTCTCTGTTATACTCTCCTAGTAAGCAGAAAGTATATTTTGTACACTACATATGTTTTTGTTTTTTTAATAAAATTCTTTAGAAAATATGTTTTGAAAGTAAACCTGACGGTGGAATAGTAAGAACTCCAATTAACTGTAGCACAATAATCACTCGGGTGTGTATTAAAGAAAATATGTATTTAGGGTTTAAAATCCATGCTCATAGTGAGGGGACGTTAAGAACGCGCGTCTGGGAGTTACTTTCAACCTCTACTCACTAACAGCTTTCGCCGACTTGAGTTATCGTCGGATGTAAGCCAAGAGAGGTGGCTGACTTTTACAATGCCATTCTTTACGATCACGGAGAAATCTTATTGACATCGGGCCGTAACTTTCAGATGTAATATTACTGGTCTTTGTAGCAATGTGATGGTAAAAAGCGCACAGTACAGAAACATAAGGATTCGTTTCTCCACTAAAAATAACAATTTGATTGTTACATTGTGCACCTATTCAGGAGTGCGTAGTCATTAAAGATTAAAACGTTGATATTATAGCCAATTTTAATTCGATAACAGAATCGTTTGATTGTATCGTTTTTCAATTTTTTTAAGTATTATAAATCCCGTTAAAATTACTATTAATGGATAGCACATTGCAGTAACAAAATATAGCTAGTTCGAGTTACTGTTATAGGAACCGAGGACTCTCGATTTAATTCTAATATTCCGCTATTTTGTAAAACTGTTATGTAAATTTAGTCAATCTTTAATTTACAAAGATGCGTGCGTTTTTTTTTTAGTTATTCACGATGATTTGATTCAGAATGATTTTTCACTGACATTTCCTAGAACGGTATTCGCACATCGCCTGTGACTTAATTATGCGGCTGTGTTAGTGAGGCTCCATTAGCGGTATGTTCTTCAGCTACAAGTGCTGATACACTTTTACGAGTAGTCCGTCCTCTGCCTACCAACCACGCTGCTGCTGCCACCTAATTGTTCACACATAATTATTAAAAAAATAAGATACCGCAATGCAGTATCCCTACTAATTACAACTTGCTTCCAAAACTGTCTACTTTTCATTATTCAAACTTTTAAACTATAGCTTAGTGACGGTATACAGAGCCGTTTAGCCTGTGTCTTCGCTTAGTGCAGCCTGGTCGGAACATAGACACACTGATAAGCAGACATGTTTGCAATACTTATCGTAGTTATCGTGAACGTGTTGGGTCCTGTATTTTGTTTTAATAAATGTTACTTGTTACTTTTTACCAGGTTTTTTCATTGCTTACAATATTCTGTGATTTTATAATAGGTACTTACACTAATTTTACTCTCGATTGGCATTTGGTAGAGTTAAATTAAAGGCAGCATTTGAAAAACTCAACCTGATCAGTTTCACTCTATGCCACTATTAAAAGTTGCTCATAAGTTTATGTTCATTAAATAGTGGGTACAATTGGGAATTTTAGTGATTTCAAACAGTATGTAAATTCAAGTGTGAACAAATGAAAGAACACATAACAGAATTTAGAAAATAAATAGGAAAAAGTTGTAGTTTTTTCTTTTGAATTATTTCATAAGGGTTTTCTCAAAATGAGTACATGGAGTATACTGAATAGTTCATTTTATACGCTCATACAATATATATTATAGAGAAACTATTTTTATTTTACCCCGATATAGCACTGAAACGTTACTTTTTAAGGAAACTACAAATCAACCGCTTAGACGTTTATCGTCTTTTAACTTCGTTTTAAACTGCTATTTATAACAACATATTATGCCTGTGTATACTGGCGTGGGTATATCATAGGTATCTCAAGGTCTACCGCTAGTAACAAACCCATTAGAGAATATGTGTGTCTTTTTTAGCTTGGAACGGTTTGACACAAGTGCGGTGTCTAAGCTCGGCGTTTAACTACTGAAAACCTTTACGAGTGCTTAAAACGGTGTAGTTTGAATACGATATTCGCGACAGTGATCATTAATCCATTCATCGTTCCATAGTCATCTTTCTCTTTCTGAATTCAAATGACAATGAGCTTTTATTTTTTTTCGGTTCACAATACTTTTGTGCACAAGAAACTAACATACCAACACAAAGCCAATGTTCAATCAATTTAACAACAACAATAGGTTCTCTAACTTTTATCCAATTTAATTTTATAGATGTGATGGAATATTTGTTTATAGCTCTTCCGCCATCGTTCAGTAAAGTATTTTATTTGCATAATTATTGAGAGTATAACAATTGATACAGGAGTGGATGAAAGCACTTGGGATAATGACGGTGCGTTTATCGGATATAAAACACTCGTAGTACGGAGTGCGTTCAATCCGACTGCAATATTTGCCTGCTGCTGTTATTCCTATTGAGCGATTTTATGAGAGTTTTAAAAGAGTGATTTTAAGCTCTGTGATTTTAAAGCAAGAATTATAGTTCTAGGGGAAGCCAATGAGATCATTGATGGTGTGAGAATGTTAAAGGTAAATTTGAAATATGAAAGTACTCATTGCACTGGCACACATTTTATGACTTTTTTAGGTAAGAATAATAAAAAAATGAAAAAATAATACACTATCAAAAATAACAGGTAAAATGTAATAAATATAATTAGCATTGAAGTAACACCTTGATTCCTTAGATTATTATATAATAAAAATATTTTGTAATAAAAATGAGAGAGAAAGTGACAAGACCGAAACTTGCAAAACTTAATTTGACAAACTGGCTGAAAGGTGAAAGGCCATTTTTTCTTAAATGATTTAGTTGAAAGTAAAACAGTGAGCCGTGTTACCTCTCAACGACTAATTACCTCAGCCGACAGGTTGGCCGAGATACAGCACGGGAAACAGTCGGCCCAGTTACGGGCGAATAAAGCGGGGGGTGTTCGCCAGTGACACGTTACAATGGGAAAAGTTACGCAATAACAGACTAAGTTTTGGCTTCAAACCATTATTTTTGCGGACAAAACAGTCGAATTCAGCTCTTGGGAAAACCGTGTGTAAGGTATACACGGTTTTCTGCGACGACCTGCCGAATTTTGTCGAGATTCCGTCTTTTATTCGTCCGTCAGGCGTACGAGATTTATGTGAATAAAACACGGGCCGTGTTATGTTTTATGGTGGTGGTCTAAGCCTACGATAACACGGAAATGTGGAATACAGAATGGGAAGTGTGCTAGAAATAATTTTCATGGCTCTGGTATTTAATAAATATTAAACTGATGTTGATGTCCCGGATGTGGTCTTCTAATGGTTGTTTCTACGAGAAGTCGAAAGGTTTACTGCCGTTATAAACTATTTGCAGCTTTTGATAGACTGTAATTAATTTATTTTTATTTTCTTATATTTTCCTGCAGCTTTATTTACTATTTTAAACTTTCGCGTTTCATGATATAATAATTATATTCTCGGGAATTAACGCGAGGTTGCACTGGCTGAGGTGACAGGCAGGTCAAGCGTCAGGCAAATCAGTGTGTGATCGCGTTAATACCCGTGAAAATAATTATTATAGCTTTATTGTAAACAAAACATGATAATGAATACACCAATAAGTAGAAGCAAGTCGAGCTTGCTCAGTGTTAATTATTACATGTCCTGCAACTAAATAAAGCCTGACGATTTTACTATTGTCGAATAGATTAAGAAACTCTTAAAAATATCGGGAACTCCTTTACCATGTTTCTAGAAATAGAATGTCGCTGAAGCTGATTAAATTAAATGTTTTGTTGTTGATTTAATGGGATAAGGCAGCGAAATTAAATTAATTTTTTTACTTAACTCTGTAGTTTGTACAATAAATATATGAAATAATGAGAAATACAAACTGAACTTAAATGAGACTATAATTGCCAATTAGCGTCCGTATAGTGTATGCTGGTATACTATTAGTCAACTGATTAGAGTACAGAACAAGGATATCATCCGCTCCGATGACTACAATCTCTGTGTATCTAATTTAGATTTGGGCTATGCATTTATTCACATGCGAAATGAGGAGCCGACAATCATTATTCTGATAGAATATAACTATCAGAGCAATGGTTGCTGATCAATAGTTTGATCTGTAAGAACCTTGGTTAATACCTTCAGAGGCTTGTCTGAGGTAAAACAAAGAAAATGTTTAGTTATTTTATTATGTTACATTTAGATAAAATGTCAATTTTAATTGTAAAGTAAAATATCCCGTAGATTACTTGCTGACTACATTTAAGTATCGTTACAAACATTTTCCACCCTCACGTCAGAGAGGTTCGGCATGTTTAAAATCTGAAATTTCATTTAATTCTTATGAATGATTTAGTGAATCTTAATATACTTAATATTTCTTATTAATGAGTGTTAAATACGGAATTCGTTGAAATTCAAGTAATGCTAAATTATAATTAAAATGTACATTTATAAGTCAATTTGTTTATAAACATTGCCATTATGTTTTAATGAAAATTAAACAAATTCTTCTTTATTTAGCTTTCACAATTACATATTCATAACTAACTGACCCGACAAAAGTTGTTTTGTCTGATATAAAAAATGAGAAAAATATTAATATTTAGGGGGTGGGTCACCCTTATCGTTAAGGGATCGAAAAAAAAAGATGTTGACCGATTCTTAGAACTACCCGATATGCTCACTAACTTTCATAAAAATCGACCCAGACATTTCGGAGGACTTTTGTAACAAACACCGCGACACGAGAATTCTAAAAAAAAAAAAGAATTTTATATTTACATAATATAGAGTACATAGGAGTATTTCATTAAAGTTTGCGGTCAATTTAATCGCTATTTTTCCTTAAAAAATATCTGAGAGGGGTTGAGGCCATCCAAATGAGTTTTCATGACTGCGGACATTTTTGCTGTCGATTCTTAAAATAGGTATGTTTAGATTAAACATTTGATATTTAGATAACTCGCGTACGATATTAATTTGTTTTTTCTGAACTCGAGAAGCCATTGAATTTATTTAAGATCAATATCTAAAGCCGAGGATCGAACTAAGTGGCGTGCAATTGGAGGCCTACGTCCAGCAGTGAGGGCTACGGTAGGTGATGATATTTAAAGCACTAATTTTTTGGTGTGGGGAGTCAAAGGAGCAGACGAGGCACCCGGTAAAAGATTACCATCACTTATGAATATTTATAACTCACGATACACTAGTTAAGACTCCTTCCTACCCCCACACTCAGAGGGAGTGGCGTATGGGACTCCGGTAAATTCACTCGATGAAAAACAACGAAAAAATGCATAACAGCAGTTGGCTATAAACCGATTAGCGTAGCGTGCACACTGGGATAAGCCAATGACGATGGTCGGTCATGGTATTACTCTGTTTGAGCTGGCCCGTTTATACTGACGCCTGGCTTTTTCACGGTCAATTCAATCAATAGTGGATTAGAGTGGTTAGGAGTCAAAGACAGTTAGATTAAAGCAGACGCCAGGTTAGTTGCCAGTTTCAGAATAAAGATCTTATCGACAAGAAATATATAAGGAATTGCAAGCAGTTTTTTTTTTTTATTTCTTTAGAAGGGAAGCACAAAGAAATATTTATTTGTTAGGATATAGAACAAAAATTGTAGCAAACTATATATTGTTAGAAATTAATATAAATAAAAAATAAAATCAAATGTGATAATACTTTGTAACACGTTGTTCAAAATTTGGACACTCGTCCGGTGTTTTTTTTTTAATTCAGAATTAAACCCACTAATGTTTAATTATACGCTAATTTACCAATTGACTACGAACAAATGGTTAAGTAACACACTTTTACATAGTTTACTTTTGACATTTACCTTTCGAAATGGAGATCATTGAGTCCAGCCAAGCGATCTGCCACAGCGATGTGTCAATGTACATAAAATATCATACTTAGCCAAAGTAGGGACACTCACGCAACTTTCAAATCTTTTTTGTCTCTTTATTACAAAAAAAGCTTAAAGTTGCTGTCAAAAATAATAGACTCATCTCACTGTTTAAATTTCTTGCAGTTCATTCTAATGTCTATTATCGTTAAGGGAACAATACTGGTGGTAATAAATATTTCTCACCACCCAAACATTCAAGTTGCAAATGTATAATATGATAAAATAACACGCTCTTTACTTACCAGTAAATTTATGTTCAAATACTAATCTAGCAAAAATTCATCAAGATTGGTTGAAGTTTATGCGTCGTAAGTTTTCCGCAACTATCGTAACCTATGCACGTAACCCCAGCGCGGAACGACCAGCCCGGCCGGAGCGCGACTCGCGACTGAAGCCGCCCGCCCTTGCTACACTTCAGTTACCGATGACTAGTTTCATACCAAAAAACTAGTCTATAGGGGCTGTTGGATAACTGAGTGGCGACCCTGACTAGTAACCGGGCGGTCGTGGTTTCAATTCCTACTCGGTACAACAACATACAACAAGTATCTCACTATGCCACCATAGCGTGGGTCACCATGCCGTCTGGATGGCGTAAGAAAGCGGTTCCCGGATCCCTCCCGTCTCAGAGTGGCACACCGTGTGGTTTTAGTCGTTTCGATTCCGACACACCGCCCCGCCGCAAACCCCGGTGGGGTGAAGGCCCGAGGGGGTTTCCACATGTAAAAATAAAAAAGGGTCATCATGCTGCATTCGCAATGAATACGGTGACCGGCACTCTTGGATTCTGCTTTCCATGAGGAATTATACAATCACTATATTTAAAAATGAGTACAAATAATTGTATGGTAAGTACGATAATTTGTTCGGTGCCCGGGTGTAATATATAAATAGTAAGTATGCAGATATTTAGAAATATATGAGTAGGTTACCACCGTTCAGGCTATGCCTAGTTGGGAACCTGAGGACTGTAAGCAAAGTGCGAGGTTATTACTATTGTCATTCTATAAAAAATAAAATTAATCGCTGAAATACATGTACGCGCTCAACTGCGCTAAATTCGATAATTATGTTTTCATGTGTTCGTTATTGTCGGGACAAGGTTAGTATGCAAGAAAATTAAAAGGCGGGCATAAAAATTAAAGTTTTTTTGGTAAAAATAATTTACTACAACAAATATAGCGGCGCGAAGTTCGCAGCTTGTAAATAGATATAAATTATAAGTATAAAGCGCTCATAGCCCAGTTGCACATTAAATTGGAAACAATCACCTTGGGTAATACTGCTTTATACTGCCTCTGTGGCGCAGTGGTAGCGTATGCGACTGCTGTGCTAGAGGTCTCGGGTTCGATTCCTGAGTCGGACCAAATGTTTGTATGATCTGCAAATATTTGTTTCGGATTTTGGGTGTTTTTTATGTATAATATGTATGTATTTACAAAAAAAAGTATATATGTATTAATATCAGTTGTCTAGTACCCATAATACAAGCTCAGCTTAATTTGGGACTAGATGGCGTTGTGTGTTAAAATGTTCGATAATATTTATTTAATATTATTATTGGGTAAGCATCGACGATGCCGTCAGTTCCCGGATAAATGGCCGCTGGTGCATGTTACCTACCATACCGTCTCCGCGATTCGAAGTTCAAGTTAAGCAGTCGGTCCCGGTTGTTATCATAGGTTAACAGTCGCGTAGCTTAATTTGAGGCCTTTGGGCAGCTTAAAAACATTCAACGGCAAGATGAGAAGCCACAACGTTGTTTTGCCAGTCACCAACCCACACTCGGCCAGGCCAAATAAATATTTTCAGACATTTTAACACACAACGCCATCTAGTCCCAAATTAAGCAGAGCTTGTACTATGGGTACTAGACAACTGATATTATTACATATATATACTTTTTTTGTAAATACATACATATTATTCATAGAAAACACCCAAAATCCGAAACAAATATTTGCAAATCATACAAATATGTCGCATACTAAAGAAGATGCTGTAAAATTTTACAGCATCTTCAAAAGTATGCGACAATCTGTAAGAGGACCGTTTTTCCACCGCAGGATTTATATAGACATGGGATAAGAACAGGATTTATTCAGCACCAGTACACAATGTGGGCCATAAAACAAAAGCGGAAGCCGATACTGCACAACCAATCAGACATAAAGGCACAGATAAGACAAAGGGATTGTCCGCGAGGGACATCGATCATCGTTTGGACCGAGCGACAAAAACTCGGCCACCGCTGCTCCGACAGTCGGACGGGACTGCGTGCGATGTACATCATTTAATATCAATAAACCATTAATAATATGTTCACTGAGGTTTATTGGAGATGGTCTACCGTGAAAGTTAAGACAACATTCATCCAAAGCTTTGCGATTGTACCTCAGAGCAATATAAGTAGTTTGGTTATATTATACGGCATCTTATAACCATAAAGATAAAAGAAACTCTTATTGAATTATTTATTTATTGTTATTGAGTTCAGTTAGTCTCTAATTTTTTTTCTTTATTTTCTAAACATATAATTTATATATTTACTTGGACATCTTGTTGTCATTTAAAATGACTCTGTTTGAAATGATCTAGTAAACTTATATGTATATTTAAATAAATAAACATTATAGTAATATAATACGTCCTGCAAAAATCCTCAAGAAGACGCCTAAGCATCTATTTATCATGTAAGTACCATGATATTCGCCTAGCGAGGGTTTATGCATTATTCACTGGGCCGCAATCAATGCGTTGTTTTTAATTAAACAACCGGAAAAGTTATGACTTTTCTTAACGAAATCTTATTAACTCGGAAACATGAAAACTTCCTGAGTATTCATTTCAATTAAAGGGAAGACAGTTGCATAAAAATTTTAAGCTAAAAGTAATATAATTTATAAACTTGTTCATTGACGGTATCGAGTTTTCTTTTTGGAACAACGAGTTATTTTACGGCTAATTATTCTTTAAAGTTCTTCTAATTTGAAGTTCTCATTAAAGCTTCACAAGTCTTGTACATCGCTTTCTGTTCTAAAACTAATTATAGCTAATGCCATGGTAACCAGACATAAAGATATATCATTACATTTAGACACAGAAATAACAATCGCGGTCACCAAAAAAATATTTATTTTGAATGGAATCAATGAATAGAATTGAATTCACTACTGTTTTTGTAACCAAAAATAAGTCAAAATGTAAAAAAGGGCATAAATACACTCGAAGTTTTGATTTTGTAAATACAAATAAACACAATTATTTGAAGAACATCACTTGAACGCAGTGAGAGGAAAACTCGACAACAGCCGGTTGGAGCTCTGAAAGTGCAATTTGGTGAAGAAGCGAGGAGGTTCAGAGGGGCGCGACGTTGCGACTGTCTCAGTAAATATGTCTTCGTAACGTACGCGTGACTCACGACCACACCGTATACACTCTCATTTAAATTAGTTACGGCGATATATTACATCAACTTCTCTTCAAGAGTTTCAAAAATATTGTTGATCAGCTTAATCCTATTTCCTTCGACATTTAATAACATATATTTTTTCAATTTACATTTATAAATAAAATAAAAAATGTCAAAGTGTTCGGTGACACTTTGACATGTGGGTGGTGAACATACAGTATAAAATACAATGCACTACAATAAGAGGTATTATAAGTGATTGCTGTCTGTGTTATTACTGAGATCTTTTCTCGAAATTATAAATTTATTTTAGCACACAGCTTTGTGTAGCTTAGGTAGTGACTGTTTAATAAAAAACCTGTCAAAACATTCACTTGCTCGTATGTAGTTCTATGAAAAGTCTTTCAAGTACCCTTTGGCAGACAGAAGGCGCTGACGGGTGGTGTGCGATCAGTGCGCTAATCTGAGTTCAAAGTTTAAGTCTTTAATATAAACAAATAATTGAATAGTTATTACGACAATACCACATATTGATTCGAGTTACTTTGACAGTTATTTTTCGCGTTGCGTACCTCAAAAGGCAAAAAACAGAACCCTTATTGGATCACTTTGTTGTCCGTCTGTCTATTGAGACCCTTTTTCGCAGAAACGTATGGAGGTATCAAGCTAAAATTTATATCAAATACTCAAGTCCCTTAGAGATGTGAAAAAATGAAATCAATCAAAGATTCAGCCGTTTATGCTGTAAATTTTCGATAATTGCTAAGTAATCAGTGCCTATAGGGTACATCCCGTGAATTCGAACTCTTGAAATTTGGTACAAAACACAGTCTTATAGCAAAGATAAAAGAAAAATTGTGAAAAGTATAAATATTTTGTTACATCCTAAAATATACCTACAGATTTGTACCCTACAAGGAACCCTCGGAGCGCGAGCCCAACTTGGACTTGGACGGTTTTTGATATTTTGTATCTACATATTTACCTGCAAAATATAAATTTACATGTTTACCTGCAAAATAAGGTTTCAAAGCACGTTCAAAGAAAGTCAGAATAAGGATAACGTAAATCTCGAGGGCGAGAATGAAACTGTAGAAATTCAGTTAGTTAATTCTATATAAATAAAAAACGATAATAGGCGTGTCCACATTACATACGTCCTGTAACATCAGAAGAGAACAACCGTTTACCTCGTAACTCGCATTTTAATATCCACGATACACGCCTCGCGAGTTACGTCTGCCTGCCTACTGCGTGGTGACGTCACACCTGTACACTACAAGCGCATAATAAACTACGTATGTGATTCTTTATGATGTCTGCAAAGCTTTGGTTGAAGTTTACGATAGTTGCTTCTTATGCAAATGCTTTCTTTTTTAAATCTATTTAATAACGAAAAAAGTAGCCTAAGATACTCATATCATCAGCTATCTGCTAGTGTAAGTACCGACAAAATCCAGCCGGTCCAGTGATTAGCCGGAACAATCAAACAGACCAGGCTTTTTACTAAGTGAATATGGAAATATATACGATACTTCCATATTCACTTAGTAAAAAGCAGTTAATTTGAAATTACAAACAGACACTTCAATTAAGTTTAATTGTATGGACGATTGCAGCTTTCGCGATTTATAAGATGTCTTTTTAAAAGAATTTCGTTGTTAGTTTCGGAAAATTATCATATGTTTAAAGGGGGCCATCCTGGAATAAATCCAAATTTTGTGAATCCGTTTATAAATAAGTAAAGAATTATTTTAAAAACCGACTGCCTCAATATCCGCCATCTTTATTAAAGTCATTCAAGAACTGAAAAGATAAAAGGAATTAAAAGGAAAGATTTTTTGATATACTTTTATTTTGTTCTTTCTTAATTTCAATGTCCTCAGTGTCACTCTCATGTCTTCGACGAATCGAACACCACTCGCATAAAAATACGACATATATACAGTCGAAAAACACAACCCTTCTATTAAGTTAAACCTAAACGAATATAAAAAAAAACAAACTAAGAATCTTCGCCTTTTTTAAAGTTGCCTAAAACCCCAAATTAAAGTTTTGTACAGGACGGTGTTACTTATGTAATACAAAAACATAATGACCACACTTCGACCAGATAAAACAAAACAATTGATGGTAACAATGGTATCGTGCAATAACGATGAATGATGTTTGTAAATAGTGTCACATTCGTTTCCAAGAACTTTGCATCTTGTGTGCTTGGGTGTATATCATAGCAGTGAATAGACAAGGAATTTTAAATTAACTACTCTTTTCTATATGGACAAGTAAATGAATACACAACCCGGGTTAAAACTAGTTAGTTTTTCACGCACGGCATCCACTTGTAAGTTGATTTGTATTTCAATATTCGTTTGAATGCAAATATTAAATTTTTACATAATTACGTGACAAAAAATATCAACATGACTTAATGGTACAAGAGCCGGTGAAGATCGACTTACACCCATCTGATAACCAGATCAAACTCTTTTTTAAATTGTATTATTTAATGAACACATCAATGATGGCTTACCTATCGCAGAACTGTTGTGACTATTTGCAAAATTGAATTAATTTTAAATATACTTTTTTATGACTATCACTCTATTGATGGCCAATTAAATTTAGTCCGAAATGTAAATTTTCTAATAGGGAATATGCCTAAGTAGGCTTGCTTATTTAATTCTATACGATTTCCTGGCAACGGATGTGAACAGGTAAATCAACATAGATAAATACAACGAGTTAAGAACTAATCGAAATTGATGCAAAATAAGTAATCGAACGGTATAGGCTTGTCTAAAATAAAGATATATTTAAAAATGTGTCTCATCTGGTTGTCAGATTGGTGTAAGTCGAACTACTGTCGGTTCTTGGACTATAGATTTTTTTGAACATATTTTTTTAATTGCTGTCAGTGTTCTGAAGATGTTATTATTTTGAAATACTTATATGTGTTCTAGTATATTTAATCGAACTTACACTAAGTTAGAAAGGATTGTGTGTTTCACGCTATGTCTGTAACACTCGTCATCAATAGAAATAAAAATGACAAATAGTTACAATTAAACGGTTTTTGCAATTCGATTTTCAGGTCATACCAAATGTTTGTATTACCTGAAAATGTTTGTTCTGGAGTTTGGGTGTTTTCTATATATATACTAGCTGACCCGGCAAACGTTGTTTTGCCATCATATTCTCATNTTTACAAATATAAATATATACACATTAGATTACAAGAAAGGCTTTCAGGAGGATCCTTCACTCTACTATTATCCGCGTGTCCAAAAGCTCAAATCTGTATGATTTTGCAGTGTTTGTATTCCATCACTTGTTTTGATGTATTTGTATAATATTTTATAAGCAAGGCCAGGAAAAGTTCGGTTTTATAAAATCATGCATGAAGTATTATTGTTGATGTTACAATGTTTATATTTATTGTGTGTGAAGTGATCAATAGTTTTGTCGTGTATTACGTAGCTCATTGTGTTCTTATATACATAGAAAACAAACAAACAAATATTTAAAAATAATTCGTACATTTAGTTCGACAAGGGAATCGAGCCCGAAACTTCAGCACACCAGTTTAAAATGTTACCCCTATGCCACCCGGGTAGCGTCACGTTGTCAATATAAATGCACTGGGTTTATGTTCAGCATATGTACCATTTGAAAATAAAATAGTTTCTTGTAATTGATAACGATGCCCTATATACTCCAACAATCAAAAATCTCACTAAATAATTTTACTATACTTACTATATACATACAAAATCTGGAATCACTATTCATTCGTCTCTGATATTCGTTTTATAGTGAACGCCGCGCCGAGGGTCAAGAGCCCGTCGATCCGGCTACATTTACAGTAACGATTCTTTCAGATTTTCGCTATTTCCACATAGCTACACGTGTTCACATCAACTGGGGCTCAGATCAACTGCGCAGTGTAATGAGTTAGGGCCGCACTTTATATTAAATGACCTGAAAGGCTGGATGTCAGACAAAACTTTCTTCTAAGATTTGTAAGAAAGGGCAAAGTTCTGGCATTTTTACGAAAGTAATTTAATTTCAGGTTTATATAATGTTTTTTAGGTTTGATGGTCTGAAAATATATATGAATGAAAGGTTTAATCAAATATTTCTGTAATAATATGAGCTACGGACATCAATGGTGCATTCATTGTTCAGAAGAAGTGCATTAGAGCCGTATGTGGCGTCGGCCCACTTGTAGGCCTTTATTCAAAAGGCTAAATTCGTTGACCTTGAACTAAATATATATTTTTGAAATTTCGATATATAAAAGAAGACATATTTCAATTTTTTAATTTAAGGGTGATGGTTATACATTACATACAGTGTAATCAATTTGGTTTCAGTTACATTTGAGTAAATGTACACGGGTGACCGATCTTTGCTCGATATTCAATTTTGGTAAAAATATATGTTTTAATAATCATAAGGCCAAACGAATGTTTCTTCAAGGCTCGTATCTGGTTCTGTAAGAACAAATACCTTTGAAGGTGACGATAGCAACTGATAAACTCTTCATTATTTACCGTTAGCTTTTGTGTGTGTTTAATATATGTAATAGTCCAGCTGGATTAAGTTTTTTGAAATAGAATCTATCTTATATACTTATATATTGAAGAGTACCTTCTCTAAGTGTTTGGTGTGTAAATGTTGAAGTATTCACAAATGAACTGCGGTCGCGCTGTTCATTTCTATATATTATACCGCGGACCCCACCTGAAAGCATAGTAAAGTAATACAAGCCCTTACTTTTGAACGCGGACAAAACCTTTATCGTGATAATAAAACTAAATTAGTGTCAAGATATTTGATATTTCATAAGAGACTAGACTACAACACATACATTAGCGTCAATAATGCTTTTTCACTATTTTTTTTTATTTTATTCATATCTTTATTGTATGCTTAGTCTTGCCACAAATACTATTTTCTGAAATAGTATTTTTTCTCTATATTAAAAAAGGCAACACGTGTACGCTAGAAATATATAGACAATGGTGCGTAACCTATGTGCACGAATCCGCGGCGCAATTGGTCTATCTTTGGCTCTCTGCATTGCTGTTCAATTTAATACTACTTCAACATTGAAATGACCAATACGCAACAGAAATAACTGATATTTAGTAAATAAAAGTTAGATTTTACTAAAAAACTTCAATGGGCTATCTTGTACACATACACACAGGGGAAAAATGGTAAAGAAAAGACGAATGAATCAAAAAGTTTTTACGGGTAATGGAACTGTTCCTACAGAACCAGATCTTGAAGACTGATTGGCTTAGCTTTTTTAATGGAATATTGGGCTAACGAGCAGACGTATGACATCATGGTAAGCGATTACCGCCGCCCATGTTACACTTGCAAAACCAAAGTCGTCACAAGTGCGTTGTCGATATTTGATGGATGAGGTGGGGTTTGGGGGAGGGGTATGGTGTGGGTTATAGATAACTTTGTTAGTTCAGGAGTTGTAGAGTAACTTGTAAAATGCGTTTACTAAGAAAACTTCGTAAAAATTAACAAAACAATGAGTAAAAGGTAAAATAATAAATAATTAAATTATAGCAAATGGGTAACTACAAAGCGTGGCCTTACACTCATTTGGCAGTTTTTACCCGATTATGTCAAAGCCAAAGGAAGGTTATGATATCAACATTTATATATGTCATCCGTTCGCTCATAGCTCCTCAACTGTTTATTAGAACTGCACGAATAAGGTATCGTTAGAAGGGTCTTGTTCATTCGCTGGTTATAGGCTATATTATATGTCACTGAATCTAATGTGGTGGGGCTCTGTAGTGCTCGTAAAGTTCAGTATTAAAAAATAAATTCGAGATCAACATGCCGTGTTTGGTTTTGTGGCCAGGGCATTGCTTGTACGTTTCAAATATATATATATTATTAGCATTTACGGTAACTTTGTCCGTATTTATTTGATTTTTTGGTATTTCTATGGTTTGCTTGTCTCGAGTATAGAGGGAATTTTCGTAAGTGCCTTGGATCGTAACAAATTATTTAAAAAATCCTCATGACAAGCGATCGCTTGCTAAATTAGATATATTAACAAATCTTTCCAGGTCCTCTTAATTTCTGAGACAGACAATTTATTACTCGGTTTACTTTTGTTAATTAAAATATACTTTGCAAAAAAATCAATATCATAGCGGCACCTATATTTATATATGTATATATGTATATCACGCGACATGCGATACACAGAGCAAAAAATTTATTCAATATTCAATATACAAGATTTGGGTGTTTTTCTTAAGAGTAGACTTAACTTAAAATAAACAAAATATTAATTCTTGAGAACTTATACAATTAGAACTAAGTATATATTATTTCTTACTATGAAATTACAATGGTTAAACTCATTATTAAGTAAGATCGTCATTTCAAATTAGTGATCTGTGTGATCCAGGTAAAATCTGTGTTTCAGGTATTACAATTATAGTTATTACATTTACTATTTACTATAAAAAATCTATTTTTCCTTAAAACGTAGGTTATGATTTAGTGTACGAGTACATCTTACAATACTATATTCTATTTTAAAATGGCTAAGATGTTTTCAGTGTCTGAATAGTTTCATGTACCTAAATATTTTAATATTCTTTTTTACACACTGTTCTATTAAGACTATATATGTTCAATAATTTATTTAATTTATTATATATAAACGGTCCTAAAAATAAATAAAATCTATCTACATAAGCATGCCTCTTTTGCAGGATTCCACAGACTAAGTCTTTTGTCTGTTGTTGTTGGGTTGTACGGAAGCTCTCTGTGCTGTTTTAAAATCGTATTTAAGATAAAGTTAAAGAGAAGTAATTTGAAGGCCTTTTTAGGCATTTTCACAGTGTTACATTAATGATCTTAGTTGTTTGGTCCCCAAAAACCATTGTTATGTAGAAGAACCGGCAAGAAACTTCATAAAACTAGTCTATTGTTTGGAAAGGTGCAGGTAGTTGTACTGACTCGCGCAAGTAATGTCTGCTTAAATTTGAACAGTATGTACAAAATAGTACACCGGGATGATTGGTCCGTCCGTTTCTCCGCATTAAATCAGTCCTCGGGAGCTGACCTAACTCCGGAACGAATAGTTAAAATATTACTTAAGCTACCCTGTGATACGTATGTGACCAAGGACATCTTCAGTACTTACCAACAAGTGCGTACTTGATAGTCCACAAACCAATGACGGAGAAGATTTGACGGACTTTTTGTTTTTAAAGATAAAGGTTTTTATTAAGATAATTTTATGTAACTTAAATGATTTTCTCATGCTTAAAAATATTTGGACTAATGTACAAACCTTCAAAAGGACAGAATTATGTACTTTCAGTTTTTCTTTTAATTTTTTTGTTGCATTTAATTTCAACTACTAATATTGAAGAAGTATAAGAATGAACAGTAATGACCTTATGTATAATGCAGAATGAAAAGTAAACATGGTTAATAGACGAGCATTATGCTTTTTAACTGACTTTAAAAAAAGGAGGAGATTTGTGTTTTCACATTTTTTTTATTTAAAATGTTTTGGTGCCATTATGATATTGATTTGTTTGCAAAGTATATTTTAATTAACAAAACTAAACCGAGTAATAAATTGACTATCTCAGAAATGAAGAGGACCTGGAAAGATTTGTTAATACGAGGTGTGTTCAAAAAGTATCGCGAATTTTGAATTTTCGCGGGTTACCTATATTCGAATTTCGATTATCGTTATATTAGTACATATGTCTCTCACTTATGCTGAAAAGTTCGGCCATTTTGAATGTATAGTTAATTGTTGACATCTGCTTTCCTTGCGCGTGTTTTGGTTCGTCTTCGAATTTTACCTATTCAAAAAATGGAACAAAGGATTTGTATCAAATTTTGTGAGAAAAACGAAATTAGGTGCGCGGATGCATTCCGAATGTAGACTGTGGCATATGGAGTAGCTACTTTGGACAAAAGCAACGTTTATCGGTGGTACAAAATGTTTCCAGAAGGCCGAGAAGATGTGAACGACGACGAGCGTCCCGGACGCCTGAGCACTTCAACAACAGACGAAAAAATTGATGAAGTGAAGAAAATGGCATTGGCCAATCGTTGAATCCCCGTTAGATAAATTGCCGAGGACCTAGGCATATCGATTGATTCGTGCCATTCGATTTTAATCGATAATTTGGGCATGAGATGGGTCGTCGCAAAATTCGTATCAAAATTGCTCAATTTCGATCAAAAACAGCATCGCATGAACGTTGCTAATGGGATGTTGGAATCTATTCGCGACTTTTTCTTGTTTCTGTGACTTTTTCTTGTCCCCGAAACTAAAGAGGCCCATGAAAGGACGACGCTACGCCACGATTGACGAGATTAAGTCGGCATCGAAGGAGGAACTGAACAAGATATAAAAAAATGATTTTTTGAAGTGCTTCGAAGATTGGAAAAAACGTTGGCACAAGTGTATAATATCCCAGGGGGATTACTTTGAAGGGGACAAAATAGATATTCACGAATAAATAAATACTTTTTGTAAATACACAAAATTCGTGATACTTTTTGAACACACTACGCAACTAATTTAGCAAGCGATCGCTTGTCATGAGGATTTTTTAAATAATTTGTTATGATCCAAGGCACTTACGAAAATTCCCTCTATACTCGAGACAAGCAAACCATAGAAATACCAAAAAATCAAATAAATACGGACAAAGTTACCAGTAAATGCTAATAATATATATATATTTGAAACGTACAAGCAATGCCCTGGCCACAAAACCAAACACGGCAAGTTGATCTCGTAATTTATTTTTTAATACAGAACTTTACGAGCACTAGAGAGCCCCACCACATTAGATTCAGTGACATATAATATAGCCTATAACCAGCGAATGAACAAGACCCTTCTAACGATACCTTATTTGTGCAGTTCTAATAAACAGTTGAGGAGCTATGAGCGAACGGATGACATATATAAATGTTAATATCATAACCCTCCTTTGGCTTTGACATAATCGGGTAATAACTGCCAAATGAGTGTTAGGCCACGCTTTGTAGTTACGCATTTGCTATAATTTAATTTTTTAATATTTTACTTCTTTACTCATTGTTTTGTTAATTTTTACAAGGTTTTCTTAGTAAACGCATTTTACAAGTTACTCTACAATTCCTGAACTAACAAAGTTATCTATTATGTGTTCGTTCTAACCTATCGGGCAAAAATTACATTAGCTGCATGGTATGCCCCCTTTAACATTTACTTAGCCTGTGTTTAGTATTTATTGTTATAGCGGCAACAGAAATAGATCATCCATAGAAATCCTAACTGTCTAGCTATTACGGTTCATAAGATTTGACCTGGGACAGATGGACAGACAACGGACTTCCGTTTTTATCCTTTTGGCTCGGCATCTTAAAAACTATGACGAACTGGAGAGCGTTGTACAGTTTTTTAAGCTTTTACTAAAATTTTCAGTAAAAAAATAATTGCTTGCGCCAACCTTTCACAAGTAGTCGGGACAGATTAGGATGATAATACAACTTCCCGGATCTCTCCCGTGTTAGGCGCTTAGTGGCACACCGTGGTGGTTTAGTGGGTAGTCTGGCGAGTCAGTCAGGAGTGCCACACGAAGCAAACCCCCTGTCCCAGCGGGGGGGGGGGGGAGCGAAGGCGTAAAGGCATTCCATCACGTAAAAAAAATACAACAGTGCATATACAACTACTCTATTGTTCAATAGGCTGCAGGTAGTGGTTCTAACTTATGGCAGTAAAATATATACAATTTGAATAGTATGTACAAAACAGAGTAACAGTATAGAGGTCCGTCCGTTTCTCCGCATTGAATTAGTCCACGGGAGCTGACCTAACTCCTAGAACAATTATTGTCCTTTACTTGTTCCGCCTATTGTTGACGGGTTCAGTACTTGGCATACAGTGCGTAGGTACTTGACAGTCCACATCTCATTGATGAAGAAGTTTTGACGGACTTTTTGCGCCTAACGTCTAAAAGTTAATCTGAAGATAAAGATATTCTTAAGTTTTTTTAATAGAATGCCTTCTAATTATGCGAGTGGGAGTTAGCACTAACGGGTAATCAGTAGTTTTGCAATGTAATCAATTCTATAATCTGACTGCCTCGGTGGCGCAGTGGTAACGTATGCGACTGCTTTTCATGAGGTCTCGGGTTCGAATCCTAGGTCGGACTAAATGTTTGTATGATCTGCAAATATTTGTTTCAGAGTTTGGATGTTTTCTATGTATAATATGTATCTATTTACAAAAAAAAGCATTTATGTATTCATATCAGTTGTCTAGTATCCATAATACAAGCTCTGTTTAGTTTGGGACTAGATGGCGTTGTGTGTTAGTTGCCCGAAATATTTATTTATTATTTATTTATTTAATACATATTAAATATGCTTTTGTATTTTCCTATTACATTATTTCCTATTCCTATATTTTTGTGCATGGTGTGCTTGTCTAAAACTGGCTGTATATTATTCTTAATAGATTAAATGTAATCTAAAGTAATTAATGACGTTAGGACTATAAGCAAACCATGTATATAAATAATGTACCCAAAAAACTGGAAAACTAACTAACTTGTGTGTTTCTAGCCGGTTCTTCTCCATTACAATATAGATGTCCGAAATATTATTATATTATTAATGTCGGGGGTTTAAACATCATCGCTTCAGTGAAGTGCTAGAAAGAATACGTGCAGTATATTTAAGTAGATTAATAACTACTACTCAATAAAATTATTCAGATAAATTAGGATGTTTTTTTTATTTTAAGCCTAAAATGATTTGTTTCCACATTAAGTGCTTAATTTGTAACCCTTTAGTTGGGATTGACTTTCAGTGTACCGAAATTCTAATTAGGTGGATCTACTGCCATTAGAATTCTACAAATTAAGTTCAAAGGGAAGTCAAAGAGCTGTAGAAAGATTTTTTGAATATCGTAACACCCGTAAAGATTGTTTAAATGGTGACTAGGACCTACAGCTTGACGTGCTCTTCAAGATTAGTTAGGCTTAATGTTAAACTCGGTTACTACTTAGCCACGAACCCTTCCTTTCAATTACTTCCCTCGAATTCTCTAGGATCCTTTCATGAGATCCTGATGAATAACCAACATGATACATGAAAATAAACATGTTTATTTTTCACTCTGTATTATACATAAGGTCGTTGTTTTTCATTTCTACACAACATCAATATTAGTAGATCAAATTTAATGCAACAAAAATGAAAATAAAAACTGAAAATAACACAAGAATTATCTTTTCAAGGCTTTGTTCATTAGCCCAAATTATTTTTAGGCCTGAGAAATTCTTTAAAGTTAAATAAAACTATCTTCATAAGAATGTTTATCCTTAATATAAAAAGTCCGTCAAATTTTCTTCGTCATTGGTTTTTGGACTGTCAAGTAGGCAAGTACTTAAGCTGTCCTCATACTTGGCCTGGGCAAACATCACTGGGACGATGACTTTGTATATCAACAAATCGTTCAGGAATTAGGTCAGCTCCCGTAGACTGATTTAATGCGGAGAAACGGACGGACCACTCATCCTGGTGTACTATTTTGTACATACTGCTAAAATTCGAACAGACATTACTTGCGCGATTCAGTACAACTACCTGCACCTTTCCAAACAATAGACAAATTTTATGGAGTTTCTTGCCGGTTCTTCTCCATAACAATGATTTTTGGGAACCGATCAATTAATTTAAGCTTACTTCTCAGAATAGGACTTATTCATTGTCATCGAGTAGCTTAAGCGGTTACTTGTCCGTTTTTGTTATGGGTTCTAACCTCAGACAACACTTTGTGTGGTTTAAAAATCGTGCTTTTTTGTGATACAGAGTGTTCTTTGTGTGAGTTCTATACACACAACGCCATCTAGTCTCAAGCTAAGCAGAGCTTATGTTATGGGGACCAAGTAACTGATATAAATACATTTATACTGTTTTTTTCGTTTGTATGAATTAAGCAAAAAATTTGAGGCACAGAGTTTTTTACTATAGGAGAGGCCTATACGACATACATTTGTTAATAATACTTTTTATTATTTGCGTATAAAACGAAGACTTATAAAAAAAATAAAACTAAAACCCAACTACGAAAAAAGCGACCCTGAAAAAGTAAGGAACAAGATTTTTAGGACACTGGATTAAACAACGTTCTTGAAGGAGAAAGATATTAGACAAAGACTCTATCACGATGCCGTCGAAGCAAGTTGACAATAACGTTATGCGATACGATGCTATAGTGCACAAGTGTCAGAGTACAGAGATACACGTATATCCAAGTTTGAAAAGCCGTAGTCAAACTTAACATATATTAGGACCACTCCTTTGTCACAGGGTACTTAATAAACATCTTTGTTTGAACTGTATTTTACAGAACTGATCATTATTCAACTTCAACACTTATAGAACTCACACGAGTACCACTCAGTACTACTAGAAAAACACCATTTCTAAACCACACAAAGTGTAGTCTCCTGAGAGGTTTGACCCACAACAAAAACGGACAAGTAACAGCTTAAACTATTCGGAATAACTAATAAAATTACTAAGGAATAAGTCCTCTTTTGAGAAGTGATGATTTTATAAGAAATAACTTAATTCTATCACAGATGAAATAAATTATAAATAGACTTACACTATATGAAGATAGAGTTGTACGCCGATAGATAGTAAGCTTAATGTACACTAGATGTCACTAAGTGCCTCAAATCGTGAATTTCAACGATATTTTCTGAGCTTCTAATTCTATACAAATCCAAAGGTAAACTGTCAAATTTACCTTTGGATTTGTGTTAGTACAAAATGTATCACTTGATGTTGTTTTCCAAATAATTATATTAGTAATTTAAGTGATATTTTATTTTATCGTCAGAGAGCCATCTGTACACATAAATAAATACAATTAAATGTCTGTTTGCAATTTCAAATTACCTGCTTCTCAATAAATGCTTCTCAGTAAATACGGCACATTAATTTTATATTATAAATTTTTGTATGAAACTTTTTTAAGTTTTCAATGGAATTAGTTTAAACTTTGCATGAAGGTTTCTCAATTGATATAAGTAAGGACTGAGAAAATTTATTAGGAATTTCCATTTAGTAGTTAAAATAAGGGTTTGAAGCTTGTATGCAACTTTTTATTTCTTCAATGAATTCAAAAAACAATAAAGATCGCCAATGATCGATGAAAACCAATAAAGATCGCGTATCTATACCTAACACAAAGATGAGAGATTTGATATATTGTTTACTTGTTTGTAATGATTTAAGTTTGAAGTTTGAACTCTAAAAATACTTGACCGATTTGAAAAATTATTTTATGATTAGAAAGCTAAATCATCCCCAAGTAACATAAACTATATAACATTTGTAAAGAAGTTATGAATCCGAATACAACATCCGTATACAGCATCGATCATGTAGCCTTAGCTGTAAAAAAATACCCACAAAAATTCCGATATCGCGTGCGCTGTGGAAAGTTTTGACAATAGAACAAAGTAATGTACTATAGTTTTATAGAAGACTTCAATATCCACAAAAAATCCCATATACCATATGTCTGACTATAACAGTCATAGCACAATAACTACTCTTTCACGTTAATATTTGTAAGAGTGATACAATACAAACTAGGCCTCATTATTCCTACCTTTATGTTAATCTTTATCCAAATAAGTTACTTCATATTCAAGGCTATATTAGTACCTATGAATTACTTTTTGAATTATTTAAAATGGATATACCATTAAAAAGTTATGAAGAGTTTACTACGACGTCGTTTAGAACAGCATAATAAAAAAATAACAACGTGAATCAATAAATTTATTTGTATAAATGTATTAAAGTAACTGAATATTGGTGAAATGAGCCACCGTGGTATTAATACAGTACACAGACCATGCAATTATTTTTAGCCGGTATTATTATTATTCCAAAATAGGCGCCGTAACAAAATGTCGGGGTACATATTTCCAACAACCCAACCAATATGGGTATATTATGAAAGGGCTTAAAGGTTTTTTTATTAACAAGTAATAAAAGCTTGGTATTAAAAGAACTTTTTAAATTAGTCCCTGTTTTCCGTTAAAGAGGTTCATTTTTTCAAGATATTTCAAAATGGCGCTATCTCATTGAAATATTTGCATTCATACTCTCAATATGGTATTGTAAATAGAATATATTAGAATAGCACAATAAGTTTCTTTAATATTCGAAACTTAAGACATGTCAGTTACGTCATGCAAGAAATGAACGGGACAGGTATTCAAGGAAAAATGAGACGCAAATATTTAACCTAATATTTTACTACAAAGTACACTCTAGATACAAACAATAAAGTTGGTTTTTTTTCATTATGAAAATAATTTTAACTAGTTATGTTTGCCTAATACCATTGAATAACCTATTTGATAACATTAATATGAACATTCTGTCAGCTAACACAATATTGACAACTGATGGTCAAGATGTCTGCCAATGTAAATTCAATTGATGTTATTCACGTAATTTTGAGCTGAAAGTATAAAATGATTATGCTGTTGACTTAGCATCATTTAAAACACCTTTGAAATCGGCAATTTCACCTTTGGCATGACACTTTGTTTGCAATATCCGACCAACCATATCTTTTACGGTTAAGAGAACCAGTCTAGTGAATTAAAAGACATAATGACGAAACCCGGACAACAAATGAAAATCTGGACGACGAATGAAACCCTGGCCGGGCGCTCCCCGGATGCCTTATAAACTAGGACAAATCCGGGAAAATTCTGACGAATGGCAACCATTTTATTTGTTTACAAAAGATTTCCAGCTTGAGATTTTCAGAGGGATATCTCTGAAAATCTCAAGCTGGAAATCTTTCAGGGTAAAAGAGATTCGGTTCCTGTAAAAGTAATAAAAACAGCTAAAACTTTGCTGATTATTATGGATGTGTGTATGGCTGCTTGCATTTGAATTATCTGTATATACTTTTCGCAAATGCCAGCCATAATTATACTGGCTTATTATATTTTATTAAAATATATTATCATATTACATTTAATCATGGAGAAAGCTTTATAAAACACAACTAATAATCTTCACTTCAGATTTTCAGCGAAAACTAATGGTTATCCTTTTATTGTTGTTGGAAAGCGATGTTGATTGTGATTAATATGACTACCCTTACTGAAAATACATACTTAGCTGGCTTTATTTTGACACTTAAGTCGTGAAATCTTTTTTCGTGATAGAATAGACTTCGAATAGAATATATTTAAATTGCAATGTTTCATTTATTTGTTTGTCTACTTTTCGTAAGAAAACCAACCATTTGGCATTTAAAAGTCCGACGTAATTATGGCCGATGTTGGCGCTGTCGTCTCGCATCCAGCGAATATAATATTTTAAATGTCACATCAATAATAACTTATAAATGTGACATCTAGCGAAGTTAAAGGGGCGTTATCAACAAGTTTGCTTAAATAGATTGCAACGATATCTCCTAAACATAAGTGATGACTTTTAGTTATGCATTTGAAAAAAGTTTTTGAAAGTAAGCATTAGAAAGAAAGATTTATAATCAGAAAATAATAATATAATTACTAGAATTGAAGCATATCAATAAAATACTATTAAGCTTTGTTAAACTGTTTCTTGCAGCTTATTTTGTGCGCCTCCAAGATTTAGTTAAACTTTTCTGGAGTACAGTGTAGCCTAGGAGAGTTTCAGTCTAAATAATAATGTGTCATTGATTCTATGGATAAATCCAGGCCCCTTTATTAATCAATCTTCTATAAAAAATTTGAATAAAACTCATCGCTGAGACCACCGCACTTCTACCTTTCACAACATGTTGGGAATCATGACGATAATAATATTTTATAGAAGTGCACATAATCGAAAACAAATAACTTTTACTCCAACTTTCAAAGTATTACATCAAGGACTTTAGTTGTTCGGTTCAACAATGGCATTGTTATGGACAAGAAACTTCAAGAAACTCCATAAAATTAGTCTATTGTTTGGAAAGGTGCAGGTGGTTGTAATGACTCGCGCAATTAATGTCTATTTAAATTTTAACAGTATGTACAAAATAGTACACCATTAAAAGTGATCCGTCCTTTTAAACCGGGGGGGAGCTGACCTAACTCCTGAACGAATTATCCGCCTATTACACCATCCCAGTGATATATATACTTAGGCTAAGGACAACTTCGGTACTTACCACCGAGTGCGTACTTGACAGTCCACAAACCTAGGACGAAGAAAATTACGGACTTTTTAAATTTGTAGGTAAACGTTCTCACGAAGACAATCTTAGATAACTTAAATGATTTTCTTAAGTTTAAAAATTATTTGGTCCAATGAACAGCCTCAGTAATATAGAATTATGTAATTATCAATATTATTTTTAATATTTTTGTTGTATTAAAATGTATCTACTAATATTGATGTAGTGTGGGAATGAGCAGAAACGACCTTATGTACAATACAGAGTGAAAAATAAACATGTTTATTTTTATGTTTCATGTTTGTTACTCGATATCTCTGACAGTTATGATTCGACAGAGCGTACTCCTGAATTGGTTTCATAACCACTATGTCAGGTTTCATGAAAGGATCCTAGAGAATTCGAGGGAAGTAATCGAAGGGAAGGGTTCGTGGCTAAGTAGTAACCGAATTTAACATTTAGCCTTAGTTAGGCTAATCTTGAAGAGCACGTCAAGCTGTAGGTCCTAGTCACTATTTTAACAATCTTTACGGGTATTGCGATATTCAAAAAACCTTTCTACAGCTCTTTGACTTTGCTCAGAACTTAGTTTGTGGAATTCTAATGGCAGTAGATCCACCTAAATTGGGATTTCGGTACACTTAAACTCAATCCCAACTTAGATTGGTAAGAGGGTCACAAATTAAGTACTTAATGTAGAAAACGAATAATTTTAAGCTTAAAATAAAAAAAAAATGTTATATAATATACTGTAAATCATTCAATGACTTGCCGGAAGATGTTCGCGCGCCCGCATCAAATACCACTTGGAATTTTATAGTGGTACGGTCTCGTTGTACGAAATGGTGGGGTAAAAAGTAACACGGGATGCAAACGAATCAAAACGTGTCACGTGTCCCAATACTATATATTCTTTTAAAAAATTCGAATGTACCTGTTTCAACTAGGCTGAATCGTCTAATTTTCTTTCTAAAACAAAATATCTATTTTTCGCTAATTCATACGAGTCGCCTAATGATTCAGCTGATGTACGCAACGGTATTCGAACCGCGAACCTACCGTGATTGTCACGGGTGGTAGTGGAAATAAAAATTTCCTCGCACAACTTCTCGTCTTCTGTAAGAATATTATTTGTTGACCTTGCGATATCGACTCCTTCTAATTCCCAAAAACGTTGAATTTGGTCATCGAGTGAATTAGAAAATGCACTACATATTATATTATTTGAGTATTCATTTTTAGAATGACGATGTAGGGACAACGCGCCCGAAATAAACCATCCTAAATGCGTATTTTGCAAGTAAGGCCCATTCGGTAAACGTATTAGACCTTCCTGTAATAAACTCCAAAATACGTCAGCTCCAATCAGCATATCGATGTCTGCTGGTATGTGATAATCTAGGTCTGTGAGTGTAACGTTATGCGGAACTTGTAATAACTGAACATCAATGTAAGTATTTGGTAAACGAAAGGTAATTTGATGCAAAACGGAACAGTGTAAATACGTTTTAAAATCACTCATTCTCGAACGTATAAACAAGTCACAGAATTGTTCTGAACGCACACTATTACCTATGCCAGTAATGGCGAGAGAGGACTGTACGGGTGTTAAACGTAACTTTTTGCAAAACGAATCTGTAACGAAACATCTCTGGCTGCCGCTATCGAGAAGGGCACGCGCAACGATGTGTGTGTTGTTATGATAAACTTCAACGAGCGCAGTTGAAAGCAAAACCAGTTCTAATGTTCAGACTGCACGGCTTGCTTAGAATGATTTGAATGTGTTAATAATGAAGACGCGTTCGTACGCACACTTACCCTCACACCGTCCCCGATTGAGTCCGTGTGCGTGTGCGCAGGATTAAAACTAAGTTGACAACTAGTGTTATTTTCTAAATGAATGAGACTATTATGTTTTTGTGAACATTGCTTACAGGAACCATACTAACATTCTTTAATTGAATTTCCCGTACGTTAACAATTGATACATATGATATCTGCTTTGTTAGACACAAAACTATATCGATCTTGTACAGATAGATTAAAAAAATCAATACATGAATACAGTGCGTGATTAGCATTACACATGATACACATAAGAGCGCACAACGACGGATGCCCTGCAACGTAATTGTTGGGAAGATTGCGATGTGCTATTTGTAGATTTTTGTAATGGTTCATTAATATTCTTTGACCTTGGGCTTGCATCATTTCCTAAACGTCTGAACGATCCTTTAAAAACTGTAATAAGTCGTTTTAGGTATCTTTGGAATCTTTACAAATTGAACTTTTTTATTCTCCCATTCTTTACAAGTATTTGTACCTAATTTTGTGACTATCAAATAAATAACCAGTGAGTCCCAGTATTCTATGGGCTCACCCATTACTTTTAATGGTCTCAAGTTTTTCAATACGGAATCAATAAGTTTTCTTATTTGAATAGATAATCCTTTTGTTATCGCGTGTAAAGAAAAAAGAGATTTAATATAATTGTTAATTATTAACCTATTATTATCGTATCTATTGGTCAACAAGTCCCATGCTACCTGATAAGTATCTGAATCTGAAATTCTAACGATTTTATAACAAGCAAATCACTCCCCTTCAAGGAAGAACGTAAATAATGTAATTTTTGTATTGGATTTATTTCTGTTGCATTATGAATCAGAGAAATAAATGTATCACAGAACTCCAGCCAGTTTTCAAACGAACCATCAAAGGAGGGTAACGCAGTTGTAGGCAATTTAATTATAGTGTTTGTATTATGGTAACATTTATTAGATATAATTTCACGTTTGTTGGAAATACATTTAGCCACAGATATTATTGCGTAGTATTGAGTTTCAATGGATTCTCTCTAACTGCGGTAACAACTCTGCCTCTTCAGTAATATCCTCGATGCTAGATTGAATATCTAAAAATTCTTTGAAAACCTATTCACTGTTTGTTATACGCAGTTGCAACTCAACAATTTGTTCATCGAGTAATGAGGCTTTTTCTAACGAATTAATGTATTTTACAAAAAGAGTGATCCTACCATGTAAACTGCCTCTCTTTTTATTAAAGCACCTACATCTAGATCTAAATAGATCCACTTTAGTGGACATGTAGAAAATAGATATATGTAGGTACACCGTGTAAATATGTATCACCGAGAATGAAGAAAGCTCCCATACTCACGGTAACTGTAATGCAAAACACGGTATTAAACACCTCGAAATCTATCGAAAATCCACTCGCTGTACCTCTTTTATCCCAGGAGTCCTCGTAAAAATTTCTTCATGAGATTACGCCATTGCAATTCGAATTTAGTTCGTAATGATGCTTACTAGTTCAGGAAATGTATTTCTGTTCCGACGAAGAAGTCCAATGTTGGGTAATAGTGTAAGGAGTTAAATGAGGGCGCTGTCTGAAGTACTTTTCGAAAACACGATATATTTGATTTTATTAATTTTACTTAAAATTATAAGGCTAACGCTCTCAGCCGTAGTTTTCGGTGAGTGCCGATGGCCGCTACGGTCAAGTGTCACGACCTCTCCGCCCCGCTTCCCCTTTCTGTCAGGAGCATAGGAGCATTAACAATGCGTGTCTAAAGGTCTGGTGAATTGTGGCATGGGACATATTACAGAAGTTATACGGCCCTGCTTTCGAAGAGACAAATGTGTACTTCTTCTTACAAGGCCGTCAACGCACTTGTGACGCCTCTGGTGTAGCGGGTGTCCATGGGCGGCGGTAATCGTTTACCATCAGGCAATACGTCTGCTTGTTTGCCCTCTATTCCGTAAAAAAGTACGATACTGACAAACATCCGTCCGTCCGTATAGACTTCGGTAAAGACGGTGTACATCTTATTAAACTAAAGGCTATGTAATTTCCAGTAAAATACAGTCACTACACTGCAGAACGAAGAATTCTGTCATTTATATTACATTGGGCTTGCACAATATACAAAATGCAGGAAAGAACTATACTTAGTGCAATACTTAGGCTTGAAGATCTTCACTGCTGGCTTTAAGTAATATAAAATCATTAGAAGGTCTCCTTATTCAAGAGCTAGACTGCTCGTAATCAGCCAGCAAACGACATTGCAACAAAGATGCGTTGAATGAGATGAAGAGATTGAGTAACCTACCCAGCGATATCTTAGATTTAAAACTTAATTTAAAGTGAAAAAATCATAAAAAATAATATAAATATTTCTTTTCTTTCCTAGCTTTTACTATCAACTTGAAACGTTTTCACAATTTAAATATATAAATAAATTGATATTTTGGGCATTTAACCCATAACGCTATCTAGTTCCAAACTAAGCAGAGCTTGTATTATGGGTACCAGACAACTGATATAAATATATTAATACTTTTTTTTAAATACATACACATTATACATAGAAAATAACCAAGCTCTGAAACAAATATTTGCAGATCATACAAACCTTTGGTACGGCCCGGGAATCGAACCCGAGACCTCAAGCATAGCAGTCGCTTACCCTACCGTTGCGTCACCGAGGCAGTCAGTAAAAATATAAGTTTACCAGGAGATTTAATTATTACTGGTTTTAAATCAGTTTAAAATTTACAAATTGAAATCATTTAGATCAAGTCCAGCAAGCAAAAAAAACGGTGAAGTGCGAGTCAGACTCGCGCTACGAGGGTACCGTACATATATAGTTTTGATTCCCTTGCGAGTTTCGAAAATTTGACGCACTAATAGCTGTATTTTTTTATTGCGTTGGCTTAGAAGTTTGATTTTTTCACAGCTCCAAGGGACAGTAGACCTGATTATTTGATATGAATTTCACCTTGATGACCACGTGTCCTGAGAAAAAAGTTCTTGATAAACAGACAAACAGACAAATAAATGATCCTGTAAGGGTTCCATTTTTTTCCTTTCAAGGTATAGAACCCAAAAAAAGGCACGGAATTACCATCTTATCCTTTTTCGAATTAGTTTAAGCCATTTTTGACCCCCTAAAACTTCATTGTGGATAAATCTAGAAGCCTGAATTTTCAGTAACCCTGTAGGCATTGTGTACACAGAGTAAATTTTAAGTTTTATATAATTTGAACCTGTAGCATATAACTAGTTCAAGTTTCTTAATTTTGGCACTGATTTATTGACCGATCATCAAAACCCTAAGGCATTTTTAACAGATATAGAAGATTTATAGGACAATGGCAAGTTTGTATGGGACTTTTGTACCGCCTAGCGTAACTCATTGTAGGGGTTGTTTTTGTATTTATACGGCTGCCAACATCATCGAAAGTACACTCAAATACATTGATCACAAATGAGTTGTCAGTATTGTCAACAAGATGGCGTATAAAAATATTTTTGAAATCAAAATCATTCGCATACGGTAATCTTCATCCCTCAATAAAATGTTCCTCTTTTACTAAATTCACCTGTAAGCTTATTCACAACTACCGATTAAAATATTTAATCATTTTTATATAATATAACTTATATACAAAATTCACTCCTCCGAAACGGTTGGACCGTTTTTATGAAATTTTGTGTGCGTATCGGATAGATCTGAGAATCGGTCAATATCTATTTTTCATACTCTTAAATGATGAGGGTGATCCCACGCCTAAATATGTTTTTTTATTTTTTTTGTCATTTTTTTAATGTATGGCGAAACCGCGTTTGGCGAATCAGTAAGTATTTTAAAGAAATGTAAAATATTTTTGGCAATGTGACACACAACACCATCTAGTTTTCAGACTAAGCAGACATTAAGCACGGCGTGTTTGGACCCGTTTCTTTAATGCAGTTGTAACTACTTTATGAGCAGAATTAAAATGATTTCAGCATAGTTCTAAAAATATAATAATTACTTGAAAATAGTTGGATGATTCACTTAACAAATGGTATAAGTAACCATTCATAACATATTGTAAGCGATACCGATCTGGCGTGTTCCTTTAGATTACAAGTAGTATTTAGTGTAAATTAATAAAAAGGTAAAAAAAGCTATTTACAATTTTTTTTTATGATGTAGGTGGCAAACGAGCAGACGTATCGCCTGATGGTAAGCGATTACCGGACACCCGTAACACCAGAGGTGTCACAAGTACGTTGCCGGCCTTTGGGGAATGGGGATGGGGATGGGAAGGTGTATAGGGGGGTGGTTGGATTGGGATATGGGCCTCAGGTATCCTCACTCACTCGATGAAACACAGCGTAAGAGCTGTTTCACACCGGTTTTCTGTGAGGCCGTGGTATCACTCCGCTCGAGTCGGCCCATTAAGGACACATTGTGTAATGACGTTACAAATTGATATTAAAATTATGAAAAAAGTTTGTTTTATATAAATAGAATGTTAAAATTATTTTATATAAACGGACATAATTTACATAATTGCGTGGCAGGTTACTTTGTAATCTACGCAAAAAAATTAAAAGTATTTTTAAAGAGTAACTTGTGGAGTTTCTTACCGGTTCTTCACCACAACAATAAGATCTTGGAACTGAGCGACGGGATTCATTGATGTAACGTTTCGAAAGTGGGGATAAAGGCCTACTTGAAACAATGTATATTTGATTTAAACATTTAACTGCTTCGATGACGCAGTGGTAGCATAAGCGACTGCTTTGCTTGAGGTCTCGGGTTCACTTCCTAGGTCGGCGTTTTCTATTTTCAATGTTTATGTATTTACAAAGAAAGTATACAAGTATTTATATCAGTTGTCCGGTACCCATTTTACAAGGTCTACTTAATTTGGGACTAGATGGCCATGTGTGTTGAATATCCGAAATATTATTACATTATTTATGTCGAAGGTTTAAGGGGTTTAAACATGATGATATTTAAACACTTAAATGAAGTGTTACAAAGATTACGTGCTTTGTTGTCTAAAATCAAACTGTAAGAGATTATACCACTTTGAAATAGTTTATTTAATAACTACATTATAACGATAAATTAGTAAAATATCAAGTTTGAAAACTAAAATAATTAGATTTCTGCATATTTAATTTGTACCCTTGTAATTTAAACCCTTTCTAGCAAAACTAACTTGGGATTGGCTTAAAGTCTATCGAAATTTTGATTTAGGTGGATCTCCTGCCATTAGACTTCCACAAGCCTAGTTGTAAGTAGGATCCAAGTCTTGTATTCATGTAAAGCGATTGTTCAAATGGTAACTTATCCATGACGGGCCTGGTTAGAATAGCTAAATGTTAACTTTGGTTACCATTTAGCCACGAACCCATTCTTTCCAGGGTTTTTCTCGATTTCTCTAAGGTTCTATCACGAGATTCTGACAAAGTGGTCACGAAACCAATTCAAGAGTATGCCCTTTCTAATAATACTTGACAAAGCTATCGAGTAACAAACATACAAAAAAAATACATGCGAATTGTGAACCTCCTCCTGTTTTTGAAATTGGTTGAAAAGCATAAAGCTCGTATGTGCGCCATGTTTTTTTCATCTTTTTTCATTGTACACAGCATCGTTGCTGTTCAATGGAATATTATTTCATATTCTCAACTTAATGCAAAAAAAAATCAAATGAAAACTGAAAATTGCAAATTAATCTGTCTTATCGAGGTTTTGTTTATTGGACTAAAATAACTTTAAAAGCCCAAAAAAACCTTCAAATTATGTAAAACAATTTTTAATTGAGAACGTTTCTTATTAGATAAAAAGAGCCCGTCAAATCATCGCCGTCATTTGGCTTATGGACTGTCAAGTACGCACTCTGTGCCAAGTACTGAACATGTCCTATCACTGGGGATATATCACAGGCAGAACTACATAATAAGTCGACAAATCGTTCTTAGGAATTAGGTCAGCTCCCGTGGACTGATTTAATGCGGAGAAACGGACGGACCAATTGTGCTGGTGTACGATATTTACCATATTGTTAAATTTAAATGAACATTACTTGCGCGAGTCAGTACAACTACCTGCATCTTTCCAAACAATAGATTCGTTTTTGGAAGGTTATTTTATGAAGTTTCTTGCCGGAGTAAAACTCCATAACAATAATATTTTGGGACTAGAGTCATGAATGTAAAGTGTGAAGTTTGTAAATATTTTTCACATTTACTTATCGTTGCCTTATTTTTGTATGAAGTTTTCTAAGTAAGCGAATTTTACAAATTAGTCCTCTTAACTCCTGAACTAACAAAGTTTATCTAAGTCGTTTTAATATGCCCTTTAAGTTCATCGCATGAACTACCAGAAGGAATGTTTAAAGATTTTTACAGTTACCGTTTATCTTTTAAATAAGGGTGAAGTGGGAGGGGCGAATACGAATATCTACTGAACGACTCACTCACCACTTATTAATTATAATCTTGTAAGAATTAGGGGTGTGTATATTGTGTCTAACAATAATATAGGAGATCTGACTCACGTTGAATATTCAATATTTCCGATACGTTATAAGTTTTTTTTTTAATTTTGGTAGTAAGTTTTGTAGTCTTGTTAAACAATTAATATTAACTGTCAACGTTTAAATGAACGAGTATGATAAGTTTCTTTATTTACATCTCAGCATTACACGTCTTTTCTTTTCGATAGAATTCTAGTTATTTGACCGGCACCTTAAACTATCATGTAGGTAGGTGATACGACGCCTCACCTTATCGGTCAGACCACCTAATCAACTTTTAGAAATACAACAAAGGTCCTTTTCGAACTTTTTTTATTATTTTAATCTTTAACTAGTGATATGGACACCTGCAACACCAGAGGCGCCACAATTGCATTGCCGGCCTTTGGGGGATGGGGTGAAGGATGGAGAAAGGGTTGGGGTATGGTCCTCTGGTAGTCTTACTCACTTAGTGAAACACAGCGCAAGCGGTGTTGACGTTTTCTAACGTTTTCTGGCAGTTTGTATTAAAAATAAATATAGTGCGAAAACAGGCTACGGCCAACTTTTGTATTGTCATTTGAACCAAAGCTACTGGGACCAAGCTCCGCGGGAACGCGACTGGTAGGGGAAACAGGTCAGTTCTGAGAATTAACAGAATGCGCGACGCCTGTCAGACTACAAGTCTCGTCAGTTAAAGGTTGAGAATCGACGTCTGACTCCTAACCGTTTTATCATCATCAACTTATGAGAGAACAGAAAGAATATAAATTAAGATCTATCCGCGCGTATGACATTTAAATCATCTTCTAATCCCTAACTATCAAGGAGTTTTACCTGTCATCATCAGCTCATCTGAATAACTTGAAAGTATATATAGATTGACAAATAACTCTTTATTGTACAGTTACATAAAGATACAATTACAGTTTGTAAAGTTACGATGGAAAAAAAATAAAAAGTTTTACGAATGCTGGCCGTATCGCGGTCTGCGATCTCTTCCAGGTTTACTACTTAAGGTTTATACATGGGCATGAAAGTAAAAGAATTATCCTCTAACTCTGAACCGTTGAGGAGTTGTACCTTCCGTCATCAGCTCACCTAAACAACATGAAATAATACGAATAAAATAACACGCAAGCATATGATATTTAAAAAGATCCTTCTAACTGTTAAGGTATCTTCCTTCAGATAAAACTTACTACTATTACTACTACTATTGAAAACTAGCCAAGGCAAACATCACACAGAAAAATATATTTAAGTTGTTATTAAATATTTTATGTTTTTATAAATAAATTTCAGGACTGTCCATTGAACTTGGCACCCATGCAGATCTCACAACCTTTGTCGTTGAAGTGAATAACCGGGGCATATTATAATATTGGACTTGGCTCTCATTCCCTATTTATGTTTTTGATACCATTATTTTTTGTACAGCAATCATTAGTAACCACTCCTGCGTAATAATATTATGTATTCGCATTGATCATTATTTCAATATTATAATAATATTGAAATTATAATGTAAACTCCAGTTGATAACGTAATAAATACGCAAATTGACAAAAATCGTAGTTATAAGTGAATACTTCTAAGTACTAAAAGTCATAAATTAAGGGTGGTATTCTACTCGTTATATGTACACGTGGAGACCTTAAAATATGTGTGATTAAATCAATTGATTGAAAATATACTATAAAATTATAAAAAAATACTTGTTTTTAATTTATTCCAATGTATTCTCCCAACTACATATCTGGTTGCCAAATTTGGACTTTCTAGTTCATCTGGAACTGGGTTAGAATTTTGATGTATAGGTTAGTCAGTGATACAAATGTAGATTTTTGGACGTTGATATCGAAATAAGCGTTTGAGGTGTGCTTATGAAATTCATAGGACGTATGTATCTTGCAAGTCTAAATAGTATAGATGCCAGCCTTGAGTGACAAAATAATGAGGTGAGAAGAATAAACCCGTATCTAATCAGGCCGTTATACACACAACCTCAAACTCAATCACGGTCAAAGAATGATAAACAAAATGTGAATGTAGCGCAGAATGAGGTATTAGTTATCATTGTCACTTTTAGAGGAGTTCTTGATTGAGAACCAAATACAAGACTTAATTAACAAAACTATTTGTATATATCTAAACACATAAAAAATTAGACAGTTAATTTTATAATGTGCATTTTGAATTAAAAAAGCGTTAAAATATAACCGTATACTTAAAAAGAAATGTTGGACTATAGATACAAAAAGTCTGTCAAAACTTCTTCGTCATTGGTGTGTGGACTGTCAAGTACCTACCTGTAAGTACCGGACTCGTCAACTTTTGTGTGTGCATTAGTGCCATACGGACATATCGTTTATAGAATTCAGGTCAGCTCTCATGGACTGATTAAATGCGGAGAAACGGACTGACTGCTAAACTATTACACTATTTTGTACATATAGTCAAAATTGCAAATCTTTTACTTCCGGATTTAGTAAAACTACCTGCACCCTTTCCACAATGGTTAGTTTTTGGTGCATCATTGTGTTATTATCGCTGTCTGTCCTGAGATGGTTTTTCTTCTTAACGTTCTATTATTTGTGTATAATATTACCATGTTATATCGTCAGTATATTCTATCACAGCGATGCGGTCCTCATTATTACCCCACTCTATTTTAATAGGTATCATAAAAATATTGAACATCGACTGCTGCAAAATGCAGAGACGCGGTTAATAATTAAAAAGAAATAATAGACCATCAAATTAAAGCTATTGTTAATTTGGCAAAACTTGGCTCTCTTAGGAATGTGACATTGAGTAATGTCATAATAGATGAACACGAAGCACAGCTGAAGTAAACTCAATAAGTAGTTTCACATTTATAAATTGGCGGTTGTTCTCTACTACAATGAAATCCTTAAATCGGGAACTTTCGGTTACATAGATAATTCCATTGCCTCATTTTTAACGTTTATACTAATTTAACTTATTTTTTATTGGGCAAGATAAATCTAATAGATTTAATCCTGTAAGTCTTAAAAATCACACTGCTTACATCGTGAAATTGATTGTGTTAGTCTGATTTGTAGGTAGAGTTCACCACTACTCTTTTATACGCTACTACAAAATTATCTTTTTAAGAATTCGTTGAGGGAGAAAGAGATTGATTATTTTTTTAGGGTACCGTACCTCAAAATGAAAAACACAACTTCTGTAGGATCACTTTGTTATCCTGTCTATCAAGACCCTTTTTCTCAGGAACGCGGGAGGCATCAAGCTGAAATTAATATCAAATATTCAGATCTACCGTCCTTTGTAACTGTGAAAAAAAACAAAATTCTAAGCCAACGCAATCAAAACATACAGGTTTTTACGCTACAATGGAATGGAAAACTCTCAAGCGAATCAAAACCTACAAGGTAATTCCCATCAATATCATCAACAACCCATAATGTCCCACTGTTGGGCTCGGGTCTCCTCTCAAGGGAGGATTAAGGCCATACGTCCCCACGCTGGCCAAGTGCGGGTTGGGGGCTGGCAAGAATACGTTGTGGCTACGTATCTTTCCGTTGGATGTTTTTAAGCCGCCCAAAGGCCTCCAATTAAGCTTCACGATTGTTATCGTATGATAACAACCGGGACCAATTGCTCAAGGTGACCTCCGAATCACACTCTAAATTGAGTATCTCCTAGTGTTATCGATAAAGTTCGGTATTTAAACTGTTCAAATTTTGGTGTTGTCTCCAGAGCTAGCGGCAACTAAGATAGGGACTAATGTTGCTACCAGTTTTATTATCTCTCCAAATTAAATTGCCATCTGATTTGAACTAAACTCCAGGAAGACTGAGCTAAAATGAAATTATATATTTTAATGTACATAATTTTTTTAAATTAATGTAGACGAAGATTCGTGGAGACACAATACAAATTTGTACCGTATCTTTAAAAAAAACTGGAAGGGTCGGAATCGAAATCGATCACAATACAATAGTGCACATAAAAACTATTCTATTGTCAGGAAGGATGCAGGTAGATTTTCTAAATCGCGCAAGTAAACTTTTTGTAATTTTACCCATACGTACAAAATCTTGAGAAAGTATAGTGTCCGTCCGTTTCTTCGCATTAAGTCAGTCCACGGGAGCTGATCTAATTCTCGAGAAATTCTATGTCTTCAATCATCGCAGTGATATGATATAATCTACCTCAATATGACTGGTTCAGGATATGGCACCAAGTGCTTACTAACCGTCTAAAAACCAATGACGAAGAACTATTGACGGACTTTTTGTATCTAAACTGTAGACGTTTATTGAAAAGAAAGTTATTAACGTCTGCAAGACAGTTTCTTCTTCTTTCTAGCCTTTGTCATTCCCAATTTAATTTGAAGAGATAATAAAACTATTAGCTATATTAGTCCCTATCTCAGTTGCCGCAAGATACGGTACAAATTTGTATTGTGTCTCGATGAATCTTCATCTACATTAATTTAAAAAAAATATGTACATTAAAATATATAATTTCATTTTAGCTCAGTCTTCCTGGGGTTTAGTTCAAATCAGATGGCAATTTAATTTGGAGAGATAATAAAAACTGTTAGCAACATTAGTCCCTATCTCAGTTGCCGCTAGCTCTGGAGACAATACCAAAATTTGAACAGTTTAAATACCGAACTTTATCGATAACACTAGGAGATACTCAATTTAGGAGATGATAAAATCTTCAAGTGCTTTTGACTTTTAATTTTATGTCTCAGTTATAGTAGTAATTTTGTTTAGCTAGACATTTAAAGATTCTACGTGCGCGTGATCATAGAAAACATAAACTAAATATTCGCTGTTTTAGTCTCTCAATATTTACAGCTTTTTGTGAGCTACTACTATTGGCTGTGCGCAGTGTTTGAGTTTTTGAAGTTGTGCTCTTAATTAATTTATTTATTTCAGTTTGGAAGACCAGCAGCTACAAAAAAGAATATGATTAGTTTAATATGCAACATCAAGTCAATTTTACAGGTTTTCACGAATTGCGACATACTAAATTAACAAAAATCCTATGTAACACACTAACTAACAGGACACTATACCATAACAATAGATAAAATGCAAAGCAATAAAAACAAAATGAAAACACAAAGTGACATTATAGAAAAAACCTAAGATTCAGCATACTGCGTACAATATCAATGTTGGTGTTAAAAGGATCAATGGAGTACTCCTTGCACAACTTATTGAAGTCGTCGCTCGCTCTAACGGTGAACGTTTTTTTCTATAGTAGGAAGAGGAAAAAGAATAATATATGAGGCGCTCATAGCCCAGTTGCACTCGGTGATTAGAAACAATCACGGATGGTAAGCAACGACGGCGTGGTCAGTACCTGGATGGGTGACCGCTGGTGGCATGTTACCATGAGCGTCTCTGTGATTCGGAGGTCACCTTGAGCAATTGGTCCCGGTTGTTATCATACGATAACAATCGTGAAGCTTAATTGGAGGCCTTCGGGCGGCTTAAAAACATCCAACGGAAAGATACGTAGCCACAACGTATTCTTGCCGGCCCCCAACCCGCACTTGGCCAGCGTGGGGACGTATGGCCTTAACCCTCCCTTGAGAGGAGACCCGAGCCCAGCAGTGGGACATTATGGGTTGTTGATGATATTGATGGGAATTACCTTGTAGGTTTTGATTCGCTTGAGAGTGATTTTTCCATTCCATTGCAGCATAAACACCTGTATGTTCTGATTGCGTTGGCTTAGAATTTTGTTTTTTTTTCACAGTTACAAAGGACGGTAGATTTGAATATTTGATATTAATTTCAGCTTGATGCCTCCACGCATTCCTGAGAAAAAGAGTCTTGATAGACTTACCGCGGGCAACAAATTGATCCTATAAGAGTTCCGTTTTTTTTTCATGCGACATCATTGACATAAGCAACGTCGCCAATGATCAGTAATAGTTGATTGTATGTATACATATATCGACTATTTACTGATCTTAACATAGGCTGGCCAACTCAATCACAGATAACTTGCAACTAAATTATTACGCATATTAGCAGGAATATGGATGAGTCCTTTCATGTCTGTTCTGAGAGACAAGGGTACATTTGTAATCTAATACTGTCCAGATATGTCTACTCATACAGCCTAAAGTGTAATGTCTGGTGGGCACGTTCGGCGCGGCCTTCAATATTCATGTCTTTATAATGTATGCAGATCGGCTCAAGGCATGTCTCTGTACATACACTCTCAGATATATTATACCAACAGTGTGCTCGACGGGCAATTGTAACTAGGATTGCAAACGCGAGATAGAAGATTTAGGGTACGAAGTGATGGCCGCTGTATCTAGATAATATTTGTAAGGCTTTAAGGTGGTCATGGATGTACCATGAGCACCTTAACTCTTCACGCTGTAGATAAAACATATTATTTTGGCTTACTATGTAAAGTGAACCAAAACTCTCTCAAAGAAGAAACATTGATTATTTGACTGCCTCGTTGTCGCAGTGGCTAGTTCGATGCCCGGGCGGGACCAAATGTTTGGATGACCTGCAAATATTTGTTTTGGAGTTTGGGTGTTTCCTATGTTCAACATGAACTTACAAATACTAAACATTTCTATGTTGAATTTTATAATTAAAAATATTTCGCATACCTTCAATTCGACAGTAGACCTTAGGTCTACTGTCCTTTGAAACTGTTAAAAATCAAACATGTTAGCCAACGCAATCAAAAGATACAGCCGTTAATGCTGCAAATTTTCGAGACACGCAAGGGTATCAATACCTCTAGGGTACTTCCCGTAAACTCAGGATCTTGAAACTCGATACGAAGCTACGTCTTATAGCACAGATAAAAAAAACTGCATAAATTTTTAGTTATATATAATACATATTTGTTAATTTATAGAGCATAATGTTTGCATAATTTAGCTGTGAACACTTCTATTTACTGCTTTCCTGAATGTTCCTAGAAACATTTCATGATCATCGGGGAAATCGTTAATACTCGTACGCTTAGCAAAGATAACATAGTCAAACTCACTTCCATATATATTTTACAATAATCAAGTAAGATTGCCAGCGCTACCTAAATGAGTCTGGATTTTTCTGTTGTTTTCTAATCTAACTTAATATTAATTTTTATCAGATCAGACGAATCAAAACCCAGTAAAAAATAATGTTTAAAAAACAGTGTTGACTTGTAGTAGTCAGTTGTCAGCAAGGCAGTTGCTCAGCACTTGATGCACTTGCACCTATTTCTAAAACTAAATTGAAAAAAGTGGCATCCACATTTGGTCTAACTCAATATTTCACAACCTTCTTAGTTGGATGCTTCAGCGAATTGTGATTGAGTATATAAAACAATTTGCATATTAAAAATGACATGCATTTTGTATCATTTCTTTGCAGTATTGTGGCGACTTCCACATACAGCGTCAACATAAAATATATGACAACGCCATCCACAGAAGATACACTGAACTACGGAGTAGCGTAGTGCACGAAGAAGCTACCAATCCTGCATCGTGCAATAGAAGTTCTCGCGCCGATTAACGTATATACAACTTCCCAACATCAACCGTGGGGCAGTGTCCCGCCAGGCATGATCACCTCGATGGTCGGAGTATCCTCCCTTTGTGTTGGAGGAACATGTGGCCCGTTCCTTCACAGTATCATAAGAGCTGTGCTTATGTCATATTAATGAGCTCATTAATAACGAACTCAGCTGACGGATTAATTCTGCCGTTAGGTGTAACCCAACCCTAAAAAGAGAATATATACGCCGAGAAAATTGAAAATTGAAAGGATTCAGAAAAGATTCATAAGACACATGAATTGCAAAACACACAGGCGACACGGTACATATATCTAGGACTGTCAACACTATGACTTACTACTTCTAGCCGATAGAAGAATAATGCTGGACATGTGTTTTCTTTTTGATATTTTGCGTGGAGTTCTGGATTATTCTCACCTTTTATCCTGTATTCAATTTAATACTCCTAAAAGGCGTACTATGCATACCTCCTTATTCTCGATATCATCCCACCGCACAAGTTATGACAGAAATTCAATAATCTAATCTAAAATAGTCAGGATGTATAACAATGGGTTTAGCGATAAAAAAATGATGTCAAACCTGCCCTAATTTCTGCCTCTTGCCTTTAATATTCTTATGTACAGCATTTAAGACTAACGCATTCAAATGAATTTCTCAATCTTATCTCTTTTATAATTTTTACCGGTTTCGTTTTGTGTCATTTAATATACTCAATTATTGTAACATCCTGTTACAACTTGCCGTGGAACTCTGTAATTGGCCTAAGTTTATTGTAAATGCAGCCAGCTTAGGCTGACTGCATAGTAGATTATACGTATATCACTGTAACTTATAAATAGCTGTAGAGTTTACTTAAAATAAATAAATAAATAAAAGGTATGGTACGTACTGAGCGTTCTTATGGTTCATATGGTTGTTTAATTACTCACGCAAAACATACTTTTAATCAACACTATAAATTACAAACGAGTAAATATTTTCAGTTTTAAGATTATTTATCGATGAAACTATGATTAATTTGTGAATAACAACATAATTGAAACAATCTCACCTGAGTAAATATTGTGCATTAAAAATGTTCAACGTTCCATTCGGTTAATACTAAAATATAAAGACGTGTGTGTTTTTTTATTACAGTTTTACTTGCTTGTTTGTTGCAAGATCACGGTTTTAGTCTAACATGGGCAGGATATATAACTATGTTCCCTATTATGGAAGCTTTAATTCCAACTATACTTAAAATTTAACTTCAATTAACAACCAACAAATTAACACAAACTTTTTAATATCCAATCAGAAGATAACTAAATAGCTCGTACTAATTTTGTAAAAATCCTCAAGTTAAACTTTTTATTCGATTATATTTTATTACAGTTCATCCGTGTGGCGAGAGCCTGTACACCAATCACTATGAAAGGGTAGTATCTGACGCCGGAGCTGTTAAAGCGCACGTTTTACTTTATTGTAGAATTCATCATGTTTCTACCGTAAGCGGTACTGGGTGTATAACACATTGATTGTCAGATCTAAATCAAACATACATTTTATTGTGGTACTCTTATGTGTGGTATAAATGTGTCGAAAAAATAATGTAAGACATTTATCTAGATATATTTTATAGACAAGAAGTCTATAAAATTTATATAAACACACTCCAAAACTCTAACACGCTTCTCCTAGCAATGCACAATCCAAGGGCAGAGATGCACAGTTACAAAATTCACTAGTTTTTACTAACAAGTTCTGCTTTCTTCATATTGTGATTCAAAACTATTCAGACTGTCTGGTAAATTTAATAACACGGAAATTAAACCAAAATCTCGTGGCTGACTTGTTTACTGCCACAACCGTAATCCTTGCACAAGTCATAATCTTATATTCATTACAGAAGTTCTATATTATTATACAAGCATAAACTTTGTATACTTGTTTAAATTAGTTTTTGAATGCGAGTGTCAAGGCCTGTCAAAGTCAAACATCCCGCTAGGCACTTCAATCCAGCTCATAACAAGCATTTTTATGTCTGCTATGAAACTTTGATTAGCTTTTTACGATCCCCCCCCCACATTACTCTTTCTTACAAGCCCCACGCGTGCATCACGAAACGAGTTGTTGACGTAACGGCCGAATTAATTATACGGTACCATCATAAAATTAACTCGCTTCGTGAAAAGTGTGTAACGGCTTTAGAGGCTGCGTATGTGAGGCTCGAGATGAGAGAGCGGCGATAAATAAATACTTGTTATAACTAGTCGAGTTTATGGCGCTTAAATGGATTTGGCTGTGGGTGAGCTGTGTGATTAGGTTGGGGAGATGTGTTTGTCAGAATAACATACAGCAGTACACACATAATTTAGATTATAACTCTTATTTGTAAACTCATCACAATTTCCATATTTATATTATCGTGTCTTAAACATAATATTGTCATAAATAAATAACGTGACATATGTATTTCAGTTTACCCCTAGGAAACATATCAAAAAACATAATATGGTTCACTGACCGAGACAGATTAACGGCACCGTTCAATTGCGATCGGTAGAATTGTTAATAAGAACATAAAAAATCCTTCTATGTGTATAATGAACCGAGGTACACAGAGAGACGGCAGGATTTATCTGCTCATGTTCGAGCCAGATCGAAAGTATTCAATTGTAGTCATATTACAAGCTGCTGTGCCCATTCCGGCTGGCCGCAATCAGGATCCGATATCAGACGAGCGACATCCGACCGCTGTCCAACGCACTTTGATATTATATACTACAGTATAAGTCGTCTATATTAAAGATTTTACCTTTATTTTTAGTTAAGGAAGTTAAGTTTATCGAATAACTTTCATCATGGGTAAACTATGAGCTCTCGGAAAACCTATGTTAAGTTATTCTTTCTTTGCCTTTCACCGAATGAATGAAGTTAGAAAAAATGCAAACACTACCCCGTAAGTTGCAGGTGACAATCGTTAATAATCTGAGTAATATCCAGAAAAGCAGGGTTTCATATTTTCAGAAAAAGGTTTGAACAAAGGATTGAATTATAACACGTATGCGAAACTGTGTGCAAAAACTGTAGATAAACAAGTTAGCTTCGTGTATAGCAGAAGATAAACAGTTTAAATAGACATTCCGTTCCCTAAATAACAATGAATCTGTTTACGTTGGTATTTAAATATCCAATTTAAACGGTGTTGGGATGAAGTGCGAGAGTGCGGGGGGGTGAAGAGGGGGCGGCAAATAATGGCGCAAGTAGACCGTGAAACTGAGTGCTTTACGTAACCTAAGGTCGCGGCGCTGGGGACTGCTCAGTCGATGCGATACTCGAGCTCATAAATAAGAGGTATGGATGTATAGCTTGACTTTTATAATGTCAGAACTCATTGCATCTGCGAGACAAACATTATCTGCAGGACTAAATCATTTATTTATGAGCTACCTTACTCTCTCTCTACCAGCTACCTTTTATGGTTATCATTACTAATTGGATAATGCACGGTCTCATTTATTTTTTTATGAAATAGGGGGCAAACGAGCATACGTATCGCCTGATGGTAAGCGATTACCGCCGCTCATGGACACCCGTAACACCAGAGGCGTCACAAGTGCGTTGCCGGCCTTGGGGGATGGGGAGGGGGATGTGAGGAAGGGTTGGATTATGGGCCTCCGGTATCCTTACTCACTTGGTTAAAAACAGCGCACGCGATGTTACACACCGGTTTTCTGTGAGGCCGTGGTATCACTCCGGTCGAGCCGGCCCATGCTTATTTGTTTCTTATCCATTTCATTACTTTGCCAAACATCATTAATGAAGATTAACGCCTAATTAGATAATAATACTGTCCCTAGGAGAAGTTTTAATTTTTTGACACAACTGAAACTATAAAAAGCAAAACCACATAGGATTCACTATCCTATAACCTTGTAACCATAAAAATAACCGAGCTCAACAAAAAAGTCTACTGAACAAGAAAGTTTGTTAAAGAGTGTATATTCCGATCTCACATCTTATTTGCTCTACTTCCATAGAGGAGCATTTTGCCGATATATGCCTATGCCTTCGGCGGTTCCCGTGCGAATGGTCCCGTGGGTGTGCTCCACCCGCTCTGTGCGCCGCGGCCTTAAGTAACCGTCGTTATTCGTCGCGGGGCCGATTACCTAGATTGGATCCCGCACAATACCTAACCTCTGCACCGAGCCTTATTGCTCTACTACATCTGAATACTTTTGCGAATACATCGAAGTTTTCAAGTATTGTGCCAATGATTGCTATTTGAAGCGATGGAGAAATATACAACAATGTTGATATTTGTTTAAACAATTTGTTTTTTTTTTCGCATAAGGCCTTGCAAAAGTGGCTTTACTCTGCCTGATGGAAAGCAAAAGCGAATCCAAGAGTGGCGCTGTCGTGTTACTTTGGTGAGCGCAATACCGGAGGCCCAATGATGCAGAAGCATCACTAGGCCCCATAGTGTAGGTCACCATGCTGATTGTCTGCACTCGCAATGAATATGGTGACCACAACTCTTGGATTCTGCTCATGCTTCCCATCAGGCAGAATACAGTAATTTTGGCAGGGCCATACATTAAAAACAAATATCTAGTTTAACAACTTGTATCCTATTTAACCACCTGCAAAAGAAGAAGGTTTATCTTTTTCGAGTATATTATAAATATGTATATATATATATTTCTTTGGCACGCCCTAGAGCCGTAGAGAATCCTTAAGCAATGATTGCGGTGATCGTTCAGTTATTTCATATTTAATACTGTGTACATATGCGGTAACGCCGCGCCGACTCCTTTGCAACTTTTCTACAGTCATAAATATGTTTATTATTTGCATTATTTTTCTCCACTAAAACATCTAAATGTATTTAAGAAATGCTGAAATATATATAATAATAACACACAACGCCACCTAGTCCCAAGCTAAGCAGAACTTGTGTTATGGGTACTAGACAACTGATATAAATACATATTATACTTTTTTTGTATCTTTTTTTATTATATTATACATAGAAAACACCCAAACTCCGAACTAAATATTTGCAGATCATACAAAGGGTTGATTCGACCCGGGAATCGAACCCGAGATCTCAAGCACAGCAGTCGCATACGCCACCACTGCGCCACCGTGGCATTATATAAATAAAACACTGGGACATTACTTGTCCCAGTTCTTTTACTGTAGTATGGTAAATCGGTGGCGGAACACGGTTTTTCCATTATACAGAATTTGGCCCGGTTCGGAATGCAATTTCTGTAACTTTTGTGTTACACATTCCATATAAGATCTGATAATTATCAAAAGTCCACACCTCTCCTATAGTGAAAACAAAATTTGTGAATGTCTCTAAAATTTGCTTGACAGTTATATATTAATATGTATTTCTGGCTACGCATGTTTATGTCTAAGGTACATTTAAACAGAAACTGAAGTAAAAAATATTAATTGAGTTTCACTAACTTGATACAAATAAGGCTTTACTTTTGAGTTTGTTATTTAACAGAAAAAGCGCGCCATGACGCACCGAAGTGAAATGAGTCATTACGCAATACAATACTCGTAAAGGAACGAACGCAAATGAGAAAATGTTTTGTAGAGAAAATGGAGCGGCGAACCTCCGCTACAACAGTATTGATCTGTGGGAAAACATTTCAAAAATATCTATAATTACATCATTTTTCAGTTTAAGTCAAATACTAAATTTTATAGTGTACTAGATGGCGTTGTGTTATAAGTCCGAAATATTTAACCGAAATATTTTATTTATATAATCGTGTGGCCATTAATATCGTTTTTTTTCAATCAAATGTACAAAATAGTTTCCCAAACACCCATCAATTCAATTCAGAAAACATTAACTGTTGTATTTTCTTTCAATGAAGCATTTATGCAAATGGACCTATAAGTGCATCTGTTACAAGGTAGGTACGGAATAGATGAGGCATGGCGGTTCCATTGTTGCGTGAGCAAAGCCTCTCCGATGCGGTCCACTGTCGTTTTATTTTAATTGCTGGTCCGTCTGTCTGTTTGTCTGTGTGCTCAACAACGGGGCTAGAATTAATCTCTGCATGGCCGACGGCGCGCAGCCTCCCGCTACAGTAGACACATTTTATACCTTTGTTACAATATTTTTTAGTTTCCCACTGTAATTAAGTAGCATTATAATTTAATACTTAATTAAATAAAACGATTTTCTAAGGTAGTACATATCTATATACTATATATAGTATATACTATTTTTTATTGTTTCTTCCTTTTTGACGGCGCTTAGTATTGGTATTCCGGTAACGATTATTTAATATGTATAGTGTATTAATATAATATTATAATGTATGACGAAGAAAAAACAGCAATAAGAAGCTAAAAGTAGCTCATTTGAATACATTTGTTTTATAATATTGTAAAAAATTTTCATACTACAGAAACCTATTATTTGCCGTAGAAACATCGTAACAGTAAACAACATAATAACTAATAATATGCAATTATATTATATTACAGGGTAGTAAAGCCAGTGCGCATTTAGAGCAGGCCGCGACAGAAGGGTGGAGAACAAATAAAAACCTATTGTCGGGACACAAATAGTCGAGGCCGGGCTCACCGCGGGGCGGAGGGTCCCGCAGTCGGGACGGAGACAATGAGTGTCGATGGTTTTTAATTAACTATACCGCTAAAAGGCATGTCTGAACTTGCTTGCATAGAGCTGTCTGCTACTGTCCGCTTTTAGCGTAGTTCCGGTCCGGAAACAATATGCGGTTTCTACCTTCCCTGTGTAGTGAACTCATAATCCGTCAAACCTTATTGGATACTAAATAGAATGGCAGGCTAATTAAGGTCGCCTTGGAATTGTTACGTTATTATTATTTTTTACCGACCGAGTGGGTTGGCTCACCAGATTGATACTACGGTCGGCACGGTACGGTCAAAACCAGTGTTAAAGAATTTTTTCATTGGTTTTTACAAGTGAGTAGCATCAACGGAGGCTCAAACCGCATCACCTAAGTAATGGCGTAGTACGGCATTAATTACCGTATTTGTCTCTTAAGTTGCAATTGGACATGTATTCATTTCTCCCCTTTATCACAAAAAGAGCTTTTGCAGTCACCATTTATTTATTAGAATAGAAAACGTAGAGACATCTGTTAAATCTAACGAATGGGTTAATAATCTGTTACACAACGTGTGTTGTCGCTGCACAATAAAAGGTACAGTAAATATCATACTCCACAAATCTGCTAACCGGGTTGTGCTGCTGTGTAGTTGGTTTGCTGTAAATTCATCTAAACCTTTATGTAATTAACTACGCTGACAAAGTATTTTTAAATGAAAACAGATGAGATATTTTGCTTTAAAAACACGGTGACTTGAATTGATTTTTCCCCTTTACCCTTTTTGTGGTATTTCGGCGCTGCACCCCACGAAGCGAGGGGGCGCATTTCACGCGCTCTCAAACATTTAGGTGCGTTCTTATTACTTTCATGTAGGCCCTCGGAGGACTGAGTGCAGTCGGGGTGATACCAATAATATGGGGATGTTTGTGCGTCTTTGTAGCGTTTTTGATTGATCACCCGTGAGGGCGCTGGATTTAATGGCACTACATACCCAGGACGATAACTAAATGTTACAAAGCCGCATCGTCTGGGAATATATAATTAATTTAAAATACAAAAATTTAACCCTCTAGAGACTGCATTACCAACTAGCGAAAATTACACATATTAGTATTTCAATTTATCTTTTGAAACAAGTAAAGGAAAAACACATCTATTCCAAAACAAAAAGATCCTCTAAACATAACAGTACAATGATGACTGCCGTAACACAATACTCCGCTAATTTATATTTATAAGAATAATTCAATAAACGGAACAAGTAGAATTATTTATCTAGTTATATTTAATATCTATGTTCTTTAAATTTAGGTTATACTTTTGTGATTTCAGAATTAATATTATTATAAACTAACTTTAATCGGATATATCCTGCATGTAAATAGAGCATAGACTTGACTATTTATTTGTACATTTATATGAGTACAAACTTAGCACGACTTTGTACCTACGTCTCATTGAGTATATGAGTCTCAAAAGTTGTGGCGTTTCACAGCTAGGCTTGGGCCTGCCACCGGACAATCTGTTGTTTGGAGTGATTATAATGAATTATGGTATGAAGTTATCCTAAATTTGAGAGATTCTCTTTTATGTTGACCAGACTGCTTACGAAATGGTTACTATTATATTTTATTAATTATACCCAGACACGACAAGAGATGAAAAATTTTAGATGAAAAAGTCTAGTTCGTTTTCATTTATGAAAACGGTTTTGCTTTTACGAATAACGTCGTGGTCATTATTAGGTACATTATTATTTAGTGAAATTGAAAGATTGTAGTAATAACACTGTGGATATTTGTAATCGTTAATAGTCTAGTTCCTATTTGTAGAAGAATGCCTATGCCTTATAATTACAATAATCAGTGAAGGCGGAATAGTTCATCCCACGATGTCTAGGAATAAACTGACGCGAAGAATAAAATCGCGTAAGAAATCGATTGAAGCATTAAATGTGTATTCAATCTGTAAATCTTGTAATTTAAAATTATAACATTACTTTCAAAATGTCGTGGCAGTGTATTGCCGTCGTTATAAGTAAGTATTGTAAGTTTTAGTACAACAAATTATTATTATATTTTGTTGTACTAAAACTTACTCAATTTTCAACACTGTCACTCAATTTTCGTTCATTCGATGTAGGCACTTAATAGCTTAGAGCCTCCATCTCATCATGACAGAGGCTTAGCGAGGAGCAAAATAAGCCAAAGGCCGTGATCTCGTTATAAGATTAGTGGATAAATTGATGCTCTCTAATTTTATGAGTAAGTAAAATGTATAATCTCATACAATTAAGTCATTGTATCATATTTATACATTTAACGCAAATTTTATATAATGACTCTGTCATAAAGTTAAGACTTATATAGTTAGTAATTATACACTTATTATATAAAATATGCGTTAGCATCATATGTTATACTACACCGCTATTTGATACATACTTAATAATTCTTTAAAAAACAAAAAAGTTATGAATAATAAAAAAAATAAAACCCGACTGCATCAATATCATATATTTATCCACTCGATGTATTTTGAAAACATTTTTTTGGAGATTAGTTTTAGGCTCAAAAAAACCTTAATTTGTTTTTTTTTATGTGTGCCGCCACACCAACGTATGCGTATGTTTGTGTGGCATCGGAGCTTTCAAGCTTATAGATCGATGTCGATGCGGCTTTTTTCATTTGCAAGCCAGTATGCCTAGCTACGTCTGGTTAATATCAGCCCAGCAATGTAAGAGTTTCTCTACTCTTTTCCAAATTAGTTTAAGGCTATTGGGTAGGGGGTATTTTAAATTTTTATTTCTAGCTTGTTCACAGTTTTATTTCATTTGTTTTCGAATCCTCACGGATACTACGATGACCGGACGAGTTAGTTCATTTGTAACCACGACTAGAGTAGTCTAGAAAAGTATATAATACCTGTTGTGATAATAATATATGTTATAACTACACGTGATTGTGCTAATGCTATGTACAAGAACCTCGTTTGTTTAACAAAAATTTACAAATGAAGTTAATTTACTTTAATATACACAGTAAAGGTGAAATAATTCTGCTTTTAAGTGCAGAGTATGTGTAGGCTTAGTGGCTCATGATGTGATAAGGCTTGTTAGTGAGTGGCTACGGAGGGCATTTATCATCATTAACCCGGCGTAGCACTTCGAAGAGGCTCTACGGCGGCTCATCTAGCCTTTCATAAGACTGGTGTTACTCTTAGTCTCTAAGGAGTGAAGTTTTTACTTAGTGAATAGTAGAGTTCATATAAAGTGTAAGTTTTAGAGTTGGTAACTAAAGGCTTTTCAAAAAATGTGTAAATATGATACTTTTAAAGGTCCTTCACCGCTGTAGAATGAGTTGCAAAAGTTATCATCACCCCGTGGATTTAAAGTGATTCTTTAGATTTAAATAATATGTTCAAAATCACAACAGGCTATTTATAGTACACTCTGTAGCTTTTATATTTATATACTTTAAGCATTCCAAGCAATTTTTAAAATTGTACAATATAAATTAAATGGATTAATGGATTAATTAAAATATTACACGTTTCAACTAGCTTTGTTTGACTTACTTTCACATATATCTTAAAGTAACTAAATAGGTGACTATAACCCTTTGCAGGTCAAAAGAGTTCAGAGGCCGTGCTCCACATTTGGCGGCAGTTGCGAGGTGCGAGGTCGGAGAGGTCGGGGGATGGGCGCTCAAAGGTGTGACACGCGATCTCTCACTGACAAACTGTTGAAATATTTTTAAGATGCTATGGATGATATGGAGCACCTTAGTGATGACGATGTTACTGCAATAGTTTCTTGTACTCCGGGTAGTATAAGAACAGAGATGTAAAATTATATTTTGTTTCTTTTAATAATTCTTTACTTTACAAACAACCATGAAACGGGCACAAAGAACACCCAGAGTCAGAACAACAATTTGTGGATCACACAAAATGTAATATTGAACACCTAAGCTTTAACCTTAAGCTTAAAGGAAAGGGCGCTGCTGTGCCAGTGACAACTTCGATTTTGTGTTTATTTTTGATTGTCAAATATAACAAGTTTTATAATCGCTATAAATGTTATAGTAAAAATATAAACAACCGATCTTTAACATAAAATGTAGATGTAGTGAAATATTGCACAGAAAAACTTAAAAAACAGTGATAAAAAAAATTATCACTGTTTTTTTAGACAGATTTTTCTAGTGCTACCTACGGAAAAACAATTCTGCAGTGAGTACGCCAAATTATACGTATTTATGTAAAAAGAAGCTAGCTTAAATAAACGGTTTTACGGTGGCGTGAAAGAGACATAACCTTTGCAGAGCCACCTACAAAATAAAGACCATATTATATCTGTTTCGACATCTGTAACATTAGCAGTAAAGAAAATCGATAATATCTTGTTTATATCAAGACGTACCAACAGGTGGCAGCACTTGTCCTACAGAACGAGCAATTCATTCAATACCTAAGAGGTTAATAATTCAAGAGCACACAACTAGAGGGCGTAACCTATACTAAAATAATACTACTATAAATAGAAATCATAGAAGAAGTTCTGAATGCACTTAAATAATGAAACTGGAACTAGACGATCAAAGATAAAAATCTGGGTATAAAGTGACACAGAATATCAGCAGGATTTTTGAAGAAAATTTTCAAGCAATAGAAAAAAAACACGAACATTTTAAAGAAATAGTCGAGAATCAGGAAAAATGGATCTACCTCATGGAAAGACAGACAAGAAAAAGGAATTTGGTATTTTTAGGGATCGAGGACTTCATATGAAATTCTTGAAAGGAATTTTGTCGACTGGGTGGAACAATACCTCTCTGTGAAACTCAGCCACAGCGACATACAATAATTAAAAAGATTGGGAAAGAAAGAGGAAAGAGTCCGCCCAACAACAGTAACCTTTTCAACCCTAGGCACAAAAATCAAGATATTGAAACAAAATAAAAGCACTAAAAGATACCAATTATTAGATAAAAGACAAAAGGAACTACAAGAACAGCTACAATTAGAGAGAGAAAAGGGCAATATAGATATAATTAATGACGATAAATTGATAATACCCAAAAACAACACCAAACGGAGAATGCATAATTCACCTGAGAATGTCACTAATATTCACGAAGAGAAAAATATTCAAAAAAATAAAAAGAACACAATAACAAAGCAACCCAACAATTACACATTGCAACACATTGCAATAAAAAAATAAATATTCAAGGCTATTCAATATAAATAATCACAATCATTGAAGTATATGATCCAACAGAATCAACGAGCGAGTACGAAATAGACGAATTTTACAAAACAGTCGAAAAAGCATTAAACATGGCACACAGGACCATTATACTAATAGGAGACTTCAAGCCAAAAATTGGAATCCCCAAGAAGAATAAGTAATTAGTTTCAAAACATTTCGGCAACAGAAACGAAAGAGGGCACAGACTTGTGAATTTCGCATTGGAGTGTAAACTAACAATAATAAATACATGTTTCAAAAAGAAAACAAACACTCGATGGACATGGAGATCTCCAAATGGAGAAACTAAAAACGAGATAGACTATATCTTATCGAACCAACCGAGAGTATTCCAAGATATTGGTAATATGCACTTAAACTATCCATCAGGCCATAGGATAATCAGATCAAGAATAGGATTAAGCAACCAAGAGAAAGGTAGAGCCAAATTCGCAAACAAAAAAAACTTTAAGGACTGAAGAAGAAATATCAAAATTTAAGGCAAACCTATCATCAATGCTATCTAAGCCATCAGTTTGTCAAAAAAACGTATCAGTACAAACTCATTACGACAACATTGCAAAGGCCACTAACAGTAGCTTAAAATCTGTCCGAGTCATGAGTAAGAAACATAATCCATCATAATCATAATAAGAAAAATACAAAAAGCTGAAAATAAATCGCGTTTTATCAAAAATGAACTCTCTGCACTCTATAAGATATCTAATAAACATATAAGAAACGACTATAACAGATACAGGCAACATATCATAGAACAACGTCTGAATCTTACTGGAAACAACAAACAAACAAATGAACAAAATATGGATCGAAAGAGTGAAGAAGTCAGAGATAGAGCTGGAAAAAGAATTGATATTATCAGTACTGCAGCCGATTTCTATGAAAATTTCTTCAGCTGTAGGGCTCAACCAACCACAATACAAAACAATATTAGCAAGACAGAGACGACGACATTCAAGCAATAGATGAAAACGAAGTTGTAAAAGCAATAAAAAGGTCAAAACTAGAAAAATCCCCTGTATCAGATCTTATTAAGCATGAAGTACTAAAGTTTACACAAGAAATACTAGCCACACCAGTAGCTGAATTATTCAACCATATATTAAATACATCGGAAACACAAACAATGATCTGAATCCATTATAATTTTGATATATAAAAAGGTGACCTAAAGATAGCTAGTTATAGACCAATAAGCCTATTATCGATTGTATACAAACTGTTATCTACCATCATAAACTCAAGAATCAGTCCTGTAATCAATGTCAGATAACCTGTAGAACAGACAGGTTTTTGGATGGGGTTCTCTTCTATAGACCATATTCACACACTAGAGTTGATTATTGAGAAATATCGAGAACGACAGAGACCGCTAATCCTCGTAATTAACGATTACCAAAAAGCATTCGATACGAGAACACATACAGCATATGGGAAAGTTTGAGAAGAGCTAGGTTTCAACGCGGTATTTAAAGATACTATCAAAAGCATATATAATAACAGCGTGGCTAATATAAAGTTAGAAACATTGGGCTCAAGCTTCCCTGTAATGAGAGGCGTGAGACAAGGTCACCCACTATCTCGAAAAATATTTATACCCATTATTGAAGTCATTATGAAAAAGATCGAGTGGAGCAAAAAGGAATCTATATACAATAAACCTTCTTGGCACATTTAAGATTCGCAGACGACATAGTGATTCTATCTGAATCAAGCTCACAGCTGCAGCTCATGATGGAATACAAGCAGCTAGCGTAAATGTAGGACTAGAAATCAATCACACTAAGATAGTCTTACTGTGATTGATTTCTAATACAATGACTGTACTACTGTACAATTGTTATAATCTAACAAATGTACAGTAGTACAGTCATTACTACTATTACAAAAATAATTATTAGGTTAAATGATTAGAAACAATTAAATTGTATATTAATGCAAGAAATAAAGGGCTTTTTTATTTATTTTCTTTTTTATATCACTAAGACAAGCAAGAAAATTTTCTTAATAAATCATGAAATGTAAAAATGTAAGCACCTTCACGCAGACTATCCCACATTTGCAACACTGTTGACATAAAATTTAGTACCAATTCATAAAAAGTGAGTTTTGCGAAAGTAAAATAAATTATATATCTATTTATTATGACCACTTATCTTCTTTTTAAATTTATTTTATATGAAAATAAAACCGATCTCGTAATAATCTATAGGTAAACTTTTATTTTCATTTTATATTTTAATATTTTTTTTCATATGACATTTACATTAATTATATTTTTAATGAACCGCAAAAATACATCAAAACATTTTGATAATTAAAGCCTGTTATAGAAATAAACATACGTACATAAAATGAAGTTAGTGTCTTTTCTGATATTACTGTTATAACCAACAGCTCGTTTTTGAGTCTTAAATTTAAAATGTGTGACACAACCTGACACCGTTGACACCATTCTAGTAACAATGCTCACCTGCTGCATATGAAATATGCATCGCGTTGATTCAAACAATACAAGATGTTAGTGAGTAACTCAAGGAGAGCGGCTTTGTGTAGCGCTCCGTTGAACATCGTTCATCTAAAGCCTACGGACGGGACTGATCTTGAACGGCAAACGTTGCGCTGTCGCCAGTATGTAGTCGAGTTTAGAACAACAGAACAAACAAAAAGGTATATGTGTAGCATGAAACCTACATTTAGTTAAGCCATAGGTAGATAACGTCTATATCGTTAAAGCCTACGCTCAACTACTCCATATAAATTGATGATGCAGAGTGAAGAGCACAGTCCCATTGCCTTCGTTAGATTAAAAAATATATCGAAAATTAACTTTGCAGTGTGATGCAAATTCAGAATCATAACCTTCACAGATTTTTTTATTAACTCACGTTTTGGAACTCGACTTTTATCAACGACCCTTTAATGAAAACATTTCACCAATAGTCGTAAAAAGAGTTGATTTACAAAGCCTACATCGGTAGAGCAGACATGTAACGAACAACATTGTATCTTTAAATTGTTAAACCTACATGTGTTATATATTTTCCCTATCAATACATCATCGTTTGCCTACCGCCGGAGCGTGACATCACCCCTTGGTATCCCTTCACCGATTGTTTAAAAAATAGACCAAAATGTAATAAAGTAGAGGGCACGTTAAGTGAGTTTCGGTGTATATTTATTTTAAGAATGGCACATGGAGGAGTTTAGCCGCAATGGAGGCTAAGTATCGCGTGGAGTACTCGCCGAGTACGTATTACCCGCAGTAATAAACGTCGCGCTCTCAGATCACAATGGATTACAGATGATGACAAAATGGTGGCGATGCTTCTTTTTCTTCGATTCTTCAATGTGAGTTAATAATAATAATATTTATTGATTCAAGCAAAATGTCAAAAATTTTACAAGTTTTATAAAATAGTAAAAATGATAGTAGACATGTATATGTTTTATTAGATATACATTTAACACTATCCAACAAATTTTCTTAAATAGCTTTTACTCAAAATGTAATAAATCGAACAGAAACTACTGGTACAATTTATAAAATAATTTCAGCGTTAGATAGACCGTTTATTGAGGACGGCTGTAGGCTAACATCGCGCCACGACCAATAAGAGTGAAGTATCAATAAAAAATGTTTTGATTGAGAACTTCCATTGCATGCGCTTCATAAATAGCCAGAGATTCGTGAAAATGATGTAGGGAAGAATTATTATTCCTGAAAAGTACTAAAAAGTCTGCCACTGCATATGTCTATTTTTTCAGGTTGGCTCACTATAACCTTTTTAGGGTGAACCAATTTGTTTCTATGACATAACATCTCATAGAATTCATCATTGCTACGGACAATAGAAGATACTGATGAGGCTGCGTAGGTTAGCTAGTACAAAATATACTTAAAGAAACATACAGACCTTCATGAGGTGTAAATTCGCTGAGACAGCATCGCCGCGCGCCGCGGGCTCGCCGCCGGGCACCGGGAACGAACCCAGGTACTGCAACATAGAAAATGATCTATCAACTTACAATTTACTGGAATAGATAATCAGTTGACATCATTATTTATGATAGTAAAGTTAACAATAAGTATTTTTTCCTTTTCTCAATTCGGGGAAAACATTACCCTGTCCAACGTGTTTTACTCCTAAAAAAACTGTATACTTGTAGAGACTAAAATACGTAGTGCAGATCAGAAATGCGATAGGTTTTTAATTCGCGTCGAATTTATAACGAGCAAAACGATCTGTGTCGTAAGGAACTGCCAAAGCCTGCGGGCCTACACGGGTATTAACATAAATCTCATTATCGATATGCGGTACATCACCATTCGATTACATCGATAAACATGTGGTTGTGCCTGAAGCGCTGCTCGCTCATCACTTCGGACCGTTTATCGCTATAAATAAAATATCGAGAATATTTGATAACGCACAACGCAGTGAATCGGACGAAAAATACATTCTTCTTAAATTAATTATGAACCATGTCAGAGTTTTTTTTTATTACTAGGGAAACCTCAAGGGCCATTCTGCATTAAAAACCTTCATGGTGCTAATAGCGGGCCGTGTGTCTGAACCTATTAATATAATTACGTGTTCTTCCATTCCTGTTGGAGTGTTGAAAAGTATAAACCTTACAAGCAATTGGGAGATTATCAGTCTAACTTACAATACTGTATATCATCATTGAGTTAAGAGTTACGCTCTTGTCGATGCAGCTTTACCGAGCCCTCCGTATTAAGAGCACTTTTTCTTCAATCTGATTCATATAACTGAGTCTCGGTATAATAAATAGGATAACTTGTATCTATATGTCCTTTGCAATATAACAATTACTTTGTTAGAGAGTTCAGCTTAGCATCAATCATTAACAACCCATAATGTCCCATCGCTGGGCTCGAGTCTCCTCTCAAGACAGGGTTAAGGCCATATGAACTCACGCTGGCCAAGTGCGGGTTGGGGACTGGTAATACTACGTTATGGCTACGTAAATCTTTTGCCGTTGGATGTTTTTAAGCCGCCCAAAGGCCTCGCAACTAAGATTCACGACTGCTATCTCATGATAACAACCGGGACCGACTGCTTAATTTGACTTCCGGAATCACAGAGACGCTCATGGTAACATGCCACCAGCGGTCACTCATCCAGGTACTGACGGCGCCGTCACTGCTTAACCTCGGTGAATGTTACTAATTATATATAATATTTTACTTTCTATTTATGTTTATTATTGAATATGCTCCAAATGTTGTGGTCACCTTATACGTGAGTGGTCTGAAAAATATCCGATCTAATGATCATAAAGCATTTTTATATTTTGTTTTTTTTACATAGTGTTGAACTCTACGTACTTCTCCCAGCGATTAACAAAGAAATTGCAGAAATACACAACTCCGTTTTATAACTATTTTTTATTAGCGGGTGTTGCTATCTTTACGTTGTGTCCGGCAACTTTGCACTCGATCTAGTAAACTGCAAGTACACGTTAAATAGGAAATTTGGTGAAACCCGACCACGTATCGATGTCAATGTCTCTCAAATCATACTTTAAGGAATTGATCATGTTAATATTTATAAAACTCTTATTAATTTAAAATCAATTTAAGTCCTTGCTAGTTTAACCCTGTTCGATTAACGTTCACACTGGGTACCTTTCGAATAGGTTAATTCGAAATTATATTCGTACATTCACAACAGCCCCCTAATTCATGAGTGCAGTTCCCCCTCCCTCCCAATAACAGTTGTGGTGACAATCGAACAATTACAAATAATAAAAACCACGGAGGGACACGAGAGCGCTCTGCGATCAGGCAAGTGGGCGCAATTAGCTACGCGATACCATTGATTGGCATGATTGTTCTCCATAGTGCATGGGGAATACCATTTAGTTGTCGCATTATATTAATTATGGGAAAAACTACATCTGCAGCTTTTAAAAGCAATAAATAAAGGAACTCGATATTGGATTGCATAGATATCGTTGTAGTTTAAGCGGTTGCTACGCCCCGTTTTTCTGCTGTGCTTTGTGTTGTGAGTTCAAATCCTTCATGAGACAACACTTTGTACGATCCAATAACTGCTGTTTTGAGTCTAGGTGCTTCTTTGTGTTCTTGTCATAAATGTTTGTAGTATAATTGTATATATATATATATATATATATATATATATATATATATATATATATATATATATATATATATATGGGCAAAGTTTATCAAGCCTTAACTGTTTTTAGGAACTTTAGAATGAAAGAAATCAAACAGTAAAAGCTCTATAATGTAATATTTATTTTACGAACATCATTTTGGTATGATAACATTACTGAACCCCAGTCATACGTCCTTCATGTAGGAATAGATTTAGGTATATCCCATAGCACACCACTCTGATCAATTTTGGGAACCAGGAATATCTACCGTGGGAGAGCCACGCTTCGGCATGAATGGGCTGGCTCGACCGGAGTGATACCACGGCCTCACAGAAAACCGGTGTGAAACAGCGCTTACGCTGTGTTTCATCGAGTGAGTGAGGATACCGGAGGCCCATACCCCAATCCAACGCCCCCTATCCCCCTCACCATCCCTCTTCCCCCCAGGCCGCCATAGTGTGGGTCACCATGCTGCATTGTTCTTGAGGATTGTGACCACCACTCTTGGATTATGCTCATGCTTTCCATCAGGCAGGGCAGAGTCATTTTGGCAGTTTAAATAAAATAATAAAAAAAATGAAGTACATAATTTCTATTAATAATAATAAGTAACACTGTATGTCTAATGCGTTTTTGCAGCTAAACTTTTAACCGATTTTCATGAAATTAGACAGTTCGATACTTTGATTGTGTTGTTAAGAAAGGGCATAGACAACATTAAATATAAAAAGTATATTATAATGTTACTTCTCAGTGCACTGTATGTATGTTAAACCACCGGCGACACACTAATCTGCAACAAATTGTTCAACAGTTAACTGTAACTTTTGCGTGTTATTTTTTCTTAGTGTATGAAGCTGTTACAATAAATACTATTAGTAGTAGATAATATAACCATTTATAGGCGAACTGATAATAGGTAATTATTGGATCTTTTTTTACCAATATTTACCAACTCTCATTAATACAGTAAAATAAACACAATATGTACATATAGTTACATACAAGGTAGTAGCGCCTCGCTTGTTGCATTGTCTGCATTCGCAATGAGTATGGTGACCACCACTTTTGGATTGTTCTTACGCTTTTCATCAGGCAGAGTAGAATCATTTTGGTAAGGCTAGACATAAACTTAGCTAGACAAAAACCTTACTTTAAACTTATACAAAAAAAGGTTTATGTGTACTTGAAGCGCTAGTAATTTCATATATTTTTATATTTGATGTTTATACGGTGTCGGTTTGCGGTATGCACGTGACCAATATCAGCATAACCTTATTCCACTGTTGCAGCAAAACAGAGCACGTGTATAAAACGTTATTTCCCAAAAGAATTCTCTATGACACGAATGAATTATAAAAAGTTTTCAAACCAACTTTAACATTTCTCTTTTAAAAATTTTTGTAATATAATAAATTTTGCTCAGCTGCCTCGCCTTACGATTTAATTCTTAGGTAGATCAGTAGGAACAGATACATATCTTTTTATCGTTTAAGGTTCTTCATTTTATTCTTGCCTGATCAGGTAACCGGTGGGTAAGAATTTGTCAACTCGATGGGAGAACGCAGCCTTTGCTGCCGATTGCGAATCTCATCTGACGGGATTCAAACATCCACGAGTTACTTAAGTGAGTCATCACAATAAATTATCAACTATGCGAAATACTTACTAAAACTGATTTTGTAATCTTGCAAATGAAATTATCTTTTGTTTGAAACTACAATGAACTAAGTAACTAATGCTACACTTTGATGTATGATGGTACAACTGATGCCTTATTTGAAATTTACAAAACTAACGCCATCTGTCGGGTGGCGCAGAAATCTTTTTTAAACAAACATCAGGTCAAGTTACTACCGCATAGTCGCATAGATAGGTGAGTTACTATATGTTTCATGAATACTCTACTAGATGGCGCTCGAACAAAAATCGTATAAAAACACTATTTACATATTAACAATATTTATCGGAATCAAATAAAATGTTTTGTAGTAATGAAACAATAGTGTAACTAAAATATTTGGGAAAAGACTTACTCTATATATATTCTGATTTCCAATGGAAATATTCAGAAAATATATGTTGAAACAGTTAACGAACTTTAGACTCAAAAACTTCAAAATAATAAAAACTACTCTTCTGCTCGCAAAGCAATAAATAATTATATCTTACAGTGAAGATAATTAGCGTTGGCATGTTTTTTTAACAGTTTGAATGCTAGTGATGGGTGTTTGTGCGTTATACACATACTAAAACTACTACACTATTACTATTTAATTAGCATGTAGAGAGCAAATGAAACTATGATGACAAAGCCACTAAACGTATAAACACGTGTAAATATTTGAGTAGAGCATGGCATAACTAACACAATCATCAACATTTAAACTAGAACAATCTCTCTCTTAACGCCTTAACCCTCTCCTGAGAGGAGACCCGAGCCCAGCAGTGGGACATTATGGGTTGTTGTTTGTTTGTTTGTTTTAATCTCTCTCTCTTCCGGAGAAACAGGCGCACTGTCACCCTTAGGAAATCTTCTTCATGCTAGCAACACGACAGTCACATTACGAATTGCACTTTTGTTGTAAACGGTATGCCTACTGCCTGTTGTCTACCACATTACAAAAGTTTAAGAGAATGTTAACATATTACTCACACATACAAATAAACAACTATTCTCAGTAAAATCTCTCATCTCCCTGCGAAGGCTTGTAACAGCAGGCAGAAAACAATTTGCTGATAAACCTTGCTAATTCTCGATAATTCTTTACGAAATCATCTTGATTTGCTATTATTGTATTATGAAATTGATAGGAAGTGAAGATAGTATAAGATCTTAATTTCACTTTAGTTTTTATATATATCAGTTCTAACCCATGGACCATTTTTGGTCACAAAAGCTATACAAACTAACGCCTTTGTAAAGACATCTACATATGTAAATAATATAATATTACTTACACCTACTTACCCTGTTCACAAAAAACGGTTATAACGGAACATTCCAAACATCAAAGAGCGTGCCAAAACATCGCCCAATAAATTAATTTCATCGGGGTATTGTATAATATTAGCGAAAAGGTGAGCGGAACCCTGGCGTTTCTTGAAACGATTGCTTTACATAAGATTTACACAAAAGATTGGGTCGGATGCTTCCAACTTTTTGTAGCTATTAGCTCGAGACAAGTTTAATCTAAAGTTCAAAAGTTTTACACAAAGTATGCGATTACTCTAAGCCTGAAAATTGCGCTATATTCTAGAATTTAGCATCAACGTTATAAGAGAATTATTAACATAAACAAGACATTAAGATTAGGAATTCATAAAGTTGCGTGAGGAAAGTTGGGGCGAGTGAAACTTGTGCAGCGGTCTCGAATGGCTGGGAAGGAAAGCGGACAAGCCGACAGTACATCCACAGGAGCAAGTTCTGCGGCAGATAGTTAGTCAGACACTTGCAGTTGCAGGAAATGTCATAAGTGTTTGTTAGTGTAGCTCAGCAACGCTGCCGTAGTTAGGTGTGTTTGGTTGTACCGAGCAACTCCGTGTAGTACTCGTTACTCGGTTGGGTGAAGTTCGGGTTAGAACATGAACCACTACATTAGAGAATTGAATTACGGTCCATGTATGTTGAAGTTACATTAAAATTGAAACGCTGTTAATTTAAAAGACTGTCTGTGGCTGTCGACTAATGTTAACTTGAAAGAGGGTGCTATTACGAGTCGTCATCCCGAATATTTTATACATTCTGCTTGATGTTGTCTAAATCGACTTCTTTGCATTTTTCTACTAATCAACTACAAATCCACAAATATAATCTTATCTAAAAATATGCCATAAAATGTACATTATTTTAACTTGTCACCTTTATAAAAGATTGTAACATAAGAAAACTATAAAGACAGTGAGAGTGACACGCACACACACACAAACAGTGTGATCGCTATAAAGGAAGGAAGTCGACCGCAACTGTCAACGTAAATACATTAATTCACAACATCGCTTAAGCAAGTTCATACGAAGTTATTTGATAGTAACCTAATTTTATATCTCAGCGCAAGTGTATCGAAGTACACTTCGAGATATTATGTTCTAAAGTGAGATACTTCAAGGAAACATAAGCCGGGATAAAGCTGCAAGCGTTAAATAATCCCACATAAATCGCTCAAGTTTACTAAATGGGGTTTCGGGAACGCTCGTGTTCACAATCTGTTACCTTTTCACTGTTCGAATTCTATCATATAGGTAACGTAAGAGGAATACGTTGAGACAGGAAGCATAGACAGAATACTTTTGGTTCACTCGATGTCATATAATTTCTGCTGATTAGTTCCATAAATAAAAACATATAAATTAATTCATGACCGCACACTACCCTCACATTTTTCGTTAAAATGTTTGAGTCGCAATGGACTCCACACAAATGCAATGTACAGAGTTAAGAGTGAATAAGTAAAGTAAGTGCAAATACAATGTTAATTGTGAGTTCACTAAGGAACGAGTGAACTCACAATTACAGTGGTCCCACGTGATGTGTGTGTAGCTTGTCAGATAGCAGGAATGAATCTTTAACATTTCTTTGTTAATTTTAAGAGTTCCGCACTTCAAAAGAAAGACCTTTAAAGGATCACTATATTGAACGTCTATCTGTCAAGAACATTTTTTCAGGAACGCATAGAGGTATAAAGCTGAAATTCATATCAAATACTCAGGTCTACAGTCCCTTGGAGTTGTGTAAAAATCGACCTTCTAAGCAAACGCAATCAAAAGAAACAACTGTTTATGCTGCAAATTTCCGACACTCGCTTGGAAGTCACAACCTATAGAGTACTGTCTGTCCTGTGTACTCAGAGTCTTGAAATTTGGCACGAAGCTACGTTTAATAGTACAGGTAAAGGAAAAATTGCGTACATACATGTTTGTACGGATCTTTCAGTGTGCGTATCGGATTCGCACTTGGCCGGTCTTTTAAAAAAAAAAGAAATAATTTGTCGATAATCAAACACACGAATTCATGAATTACTACTCGATATTCAAATACAGAGACTCTTTGTGTACTTTCTCAGTCTTTATCAAAATTTTAAAATAGATTAGTAATCCAAACTGAACAATATTTCTTAAATTGATAAATAACGTATATATTTTCAAGCTCAGAACTCAATTCCGATAGAAGATCAATTCACAGAGCTGCTGCTTACGTCAACGCACTTCACAACTTCAATTGGGTAGAAGTATAATTGAGTTCAAAATAAGCACTAAAAGGATCGATGCCGTTATCTCATTAAGTAGAAATTCACTTTATAACCCATTCCATGATGCTATTAACTGCACAAAAGCATTTCACCAATTTGCAGTGTGGATGGAAGCTGTACGTAATCCGAAATAATTAGCGGCACTATCATCGACTGAATGTACAACAGACAAACTTTACAAGTTTCTATTCAACTTGTGGATACACTAACTGTTACGGTCGCATGATTGATAACTTGATATTGACTAATTAGGTTCCACACAAAGTTATTGAATTACAAGAACAAAGTCTCTGCACTTTCTCGTATACTCTAGACTTTCAGATTTTTCATTCTTTTTTAGTTTCACTTTTGTAATATAGTTAAATGTGGTTGTATATAACTGTGCTACGTGAGAATAGGGCTTCTAATGAGCTTTATAAGCAGTACATTATAGATACATTCTCCATGAGTGCCTCAAAGATTCAAATGAGTCTGAGCCTTAAATTCTTAGAAGTTAAATTAAATATGTTTATATATATTTATATTGGGTGATGATGTCGCTTACATCTTTATGTTTAGCATAAGGAGAACTTACAATTGGTTCACTGTTATCTGCTTGATTGCAATTTGTGTCGATCTATGGTTTTTATCTGTAACTTCAATTTAACATTCATAAATGTCACTTAGTAAATAATTTTGAATTTGAATGTTATAATGTTAGTTGGGTTTTTAGGGTGTAATGTGACATAATGTTCAAAAGAAAGCTAACAATCGTTGTCACAGATATATTTTATTTTTTAAACTAGGTTCATACATGATACAAAGTTTGTAGTTTAAAAGGTAGAATGTAATAGTTGGAACGTAATGGAGAGAAGACGATTTACGACACATAAATATCTATACGGAACGTCTAATAAAATTTATTGTAACATTTAGTGGTTGAAATAAATAAATATATTAAACACATTTCACTGACTTTTCTTATATTTTGACTGCAATAGAGAGGCAATATATAAATGCAACTGCAGAAGTTCAAAAGATTGTGGTTACGGAACTGACAATAATGGACTGCTCGAAATATCCACACCAAGAATATTGAGCTCGTTGAACTCGACCAGATTCTCTCTACCTCATTGAGATGAGGCTTAAAACCATACTTGCTCAATAGTGTTCCCTTGAGGAACACAAGATTTTTTCGGGATAAAAAATTGCCTCCACATCAGGTTTTAACAAGATTCGGCCTGCAGCTAAATCTTGCAAAAGTAACATGCACATTGCACAAGCATGCATAGAAATATTTCATCATTTTACTATAATGGGACTTTTTCTTCAAAATTAGCCTCAAACTCATAAACTTTCAAACACACTCATAAACCTTCTAATATTAGTAGGATTGTTTTGTGTCAGACAAATCTTATGCAATTGGCAATACTTTATCAGCGTTTATTGCAAATTCATAGCTTATCTTTTTAAACGTCAGGACTGTAATATATTACACCAGTACTTTATTACACCCAGCATCAGCTTCGATTGTAAAATAAAATATTAAACTTACAAAACAGCCATCGCGAGTAATAGATGAACGGGAGCGATAAGACAATATTGCGAGATATGAATCAAGTATGTACCACCCAACAAATGGCTTGCAACTTTATAACTTATAAACTTATCTACATAAATCTGAACTCTGTTATAGTGTCAGAAGATTGGTATTCCAATGTCGTAGATTGTGACCTCTGGCTAGTGTGCAGGGTCACAGCTGTCGGTGCTATTGACGTGCGATAGCTCCTGATCCTAAACCAACAGTGCGGTGAACCTACGATAAGTAGTAAACAGCTCAACCGCTTACCTTGGCGAGGGAATCACCGCAGGTGATAATGTGAATTGCATTTGTATTATAAGCTTATATCACAGTCAACAGAGATGATATATTATTATCTTTAGCATATATTAAAATATTTTTATCATGATTTTCATTTTTTAAAAGTCATCTCTTCCCTAGAATATAGTCTGCGCTGCGGAGATGCAGAGAATGCCCAAATTCAGGACACAAATTTGTGGATTACAATACTCAGTGTACAAGAAAGCGGCGCGGCGATTACTCTAACCGCTATATTATTCGACATCCGTGCAAGCGGTATTCTAAAGAGGTAAAGAGGTAAAACAAGGTAAGGTGTAAACGAACCAACGAACAATTTTCTGAAATGATTACATTTTATAAATATTTCAAAATATGTAGAAATTTGCGAATTTACTTTCGATAGGCACCCCTCGAGCCAAAACTTGTGACCCTTGGTGGGGCAATCTAATTCATTATAGCCGCGCCTCAGAGGTCGACAAATTTCGATTTCGCCTCAGGTTTGATTAATTGCTAAGCTAATATTTGGTAGAGGATAACATTTGGTAACTTTTTGTCAACTGTCACAGCCTCATCAACGAACATTGTAAGTAGTTTGTCAAGAGACACGAATTCGATAAAGATCTATGCCACGTTGTTCAAATAAATAAGTGATCATTAAATAAGTGACTTTGGATTTGATCCAAAAATCGGTTTTATCGGAGTTTGGACGAGTGCCATTACCTGCATTGTTTAATAACTTTTTAACATTAAATTTCTTTTTTAAAAAGATATGTCCTTCATTTGAAATTGTATCATCCTTTTTTAGGTTCCGCCTCATATTGACAGTTTTAACGCAATATTTTTTGATCAGAAATCCCTGCCTATTGCGAGGGTGCCTGGGTGTATAAATTTTACACGTACTTTAAATTTCATAAATCACTACATATTATAAAACAATGTCCTCCCTGTCTATCTGTATGTTCATTTCGCGATGAACTGAAAAGCTACTACATGGATTTTTATGCGGTTTTAGTTATAGGTTCTTTATATTTTACGAAATGAACCCGTGCGAAGCCTCGGCTGCCAGCTGCTTGCTTGCTCATATTATGCTTAAGTATTTGACAAACAAGAAATAATATTGAACTATAAAGTTAGAAGAAACTAGAAACTTTATAACAGTTCTTCAAAATAGTTCCCAATTTATATAAAGTGGTTCGCATTCAGAGCATCGCAACTTGGATTTGAAATTCGCGTGCATGCGCGGGAAATATTCTGAACAGATTGCATTCTATCAACAAACTCGTTTAATTTATGCTTTTACATAAATGTACGTAACTACTTCAAGCATTATAGTTATTTCAATTTAAAGGGCTTCGACCGAATAATCTGTCCCGAAGGAAAGTTTCTTTTATTGCATTATTTTGATTTCTGTTCAATAATGAGAAATCTGGCAAATGTCTTTAATGATGCAGTTTGGTTTCTGATTTATAACATTAGTCTATAGTCTATATGCAATAAAGAAATGTTCCCGATTGTTATGAATATCTGGGCATGGCAATCGTTTTTGGAACGTCAGTGCTCATAAATTTACTGATAACTTGGTGAACTTTCGAATTCATTTCGCGCTTAGGCTAGCGACGATCCGATGCCAGTTACTGTGGAAAAACAGATATTAAGCTAAAACTGGATAAAGCTAGTGCTGAACAGATAATCTTTGGAATAAGAAAGGCTATGAGGACGATGACGATGAAATTAGAAATAGATTGTTAAACTTGCACTTGCAAACATTAAGCCAAAGTGATATAATTAGTAAGTTAGCATTAGGATGAGTTAGAAATATTTTTGCTTTCTCGCATTTGAAGAGAAGAGCTTTTTGGTATATTCAATATAATGTGTGCTATGTACGCATCACTTTAAAAACTGTCAAAAAAAATGGCCAAATGCGCGTCACAGTATTCTTCACAGAGTTTTACTCCTAAGAAGCTTTGGTGGTACTAGACATAAAAACTATAATAGACATAAAAAATATAAGGAGCTCATAGCCCAGTTGCACTCGGTGATTAGAAACAATCATCCTGGGCAAGCAACGACGGCGCGGTCAGTACCTGGATGGGTGACCGCTGGTGGCATGTTACCATGGGCGTCTCCGTGATTCGGAGGTCACGTTAAGCAGTCGGTCCTGGTTGTTATCATACGATAACAGTCGTGAAGCTTAGTTGGAGGCCTTCGGGCGGCATAAAGACATCCAACGGCAAGATTTACGTAGCTACAACGTACTCTTGCAAATCCCCAACCCGCACTTGACCAGCGTGGGGACGTATCGCCTTAACCCTCTCCTGACAGGAGACCTGAGCGCAGCAGTGGGACATTATGGGTTGTTGATAGACATAAAAACTAAAGAGTTTATTATTGATTATGAAACCATAAACAATAGAATATAAGAGATTTAATATCAAATTATACATTCGAAATCTGTGTATACGTTTATGATTATCTATTTTAAATCAATTCACAGTTTGAACGATCGCACTTGAATTTATACCCCAAAAATTGAATCAAGTGTATTGCAGATCGTTGGCTAGTGAAGGTTAAACGTAAAGAGATAGATGCTTGCACTCACGGCCCATTTAATCGTCTGATCCTGGGGCGCGACCTTTAGTTCGGAGGACCTACACTTCATTTGACATTGCGCTAACGATATATAGATTTTTCAGTGTCATATCTTAATTGGATCTTCATCTCGAAAATGGGTGGGCAGCTATAGCATCTGTTTAGCCTTTCTGTCTCTCTCAGGTAAGAGACTTTCTCTACAAGTGAAGTGATAAAACACAGGAGTAAAGGATAGAGAAAATAAAAAATTGTGTCAATCTACAGTCAAATTTCTATTTTTATTGGAAACGTCATTGTCACGCATTAAATACGGGACCCTTTTAAGTTAGCAATTTTCCATCTCTTTGTCAAACCCTTTTTTTGTCATGTGTCGACTTCTATTTTATACACAAATTAGAGATGAAATAGACAGTTGCTTGTCCGGCTACCAGTTATTTCATCCACAGATCTCTGGTCAATCTTGATCTTGACTAATGGTGGCTATCTCGAAGGACACAGAAACTCAGTAAAGAAATTATTTTTACACTAATATCTTTAACTTCTTAAAGTGTGTCGTATATAATTTAATAGGTATAATTCACGTAAGCACAATTATATAAATACATTTAAACTCTGAAGCTATCCCACAAGAGATAAACATATTTTACCAAAAATCTGATCACATGTACTTAGTCACATGTATTTACTAACACAAATAAATTATAGATCAATTAAATCCACTTACGAAATGAATGGTCATGCTCTTTACACACAGTAATAGTTAATATTTTAGACATCTGACTCAAAACGCCATCTAGCCTCAAACTAAGCAGAACTTGTACTGTGCAAGCTAGAATGACTAATAAAATACTTATATACTCACAAAGCAAACGAACAAAAGAACCCATGACCTCAGGTTGAGCTGGCAGGTTTGTTGTTAACAACAAGGTAAACAGATCTTACATGACCCGGATCTGAAACTTGTAACTCGATCTAATAAATAATTTTAATACTATTGTACACTAACTCCACTTGACATTCTGACATTCATTTAAGTTCCCATTAAGGTAAAACAAATATGTATTTCGGATATCTAACACACAGCACCATCCAGTCCTAAACTAAGCAGAGCTGGTATTGTTGTTGGACGGTTTGATATACTTTTTTTTGTAAATACATATATATCATATATTGAAAATACCCAAACTCCGATACTAATAATTGCAGATCATACAAACATTTGATTCGACCCGGGAATCTAACCCGCATACGCTACCGCTGCGCCACCGAGGCAGTCACCGAGCAAGTAGTTAAGGTAACAGGCTAAAATATCCAAGAGTTCAAAGTTAATCAGCAAGTGTGATTGCACTACTCTTTCTCGAGTCTCAGCAATATTTGAAATGTAAATAAAAGTAGTCAAACTCGAATCAATGAACTAGAGTACGCGAACAATAACTTTGAAGTGTTTATGATCTGTTGGCGCATGCGCTCGGTGCAATATAGCAATTATTTCGCTGACGCGTCGACGCGGTGCGCGTCACTCAAACCGCACAAACTTAATTAAAATCCGCACAAATAGTTAGGAGGCGGCGGGACGTACCGTGTTCTTGAGAACTCATACACACGAGTCATAAGCGGTAACGACTTTGAACTCTATGTTTGATTATTGTTTCTATTGTGAAAATCTTATTATTTAGTTCAAATAACAATTCTTTAGATCTATTTAATGACTAGGATTTTTAAAAGTACAGAAAAACCACTATTCGTTTTTTCGTTCGATATTAGAATGAAGACAGAGCTTGAAAATATTGGCAAAACATTTGTCTTTATTATCTTTTTATTTCGAAAGTTTAAAAGGTAAATAAAATAATTTTAATCATACCATGTGCTGTCAATTGAAAAAGCACAGATTTGACTCGATTTCAGAATAGCAAATAATCTGTTCTATTGGATTTAATGAGTTTTATTATTATTAAAGTTAAGTAAAGTGATTTATAGCATCCACAAATCATATAGGAGTTAGTATAACTCGATACCGATATCAGCGCCTATGACTTGCACCACACTCGCTTCTTAACTATCGTTTGGTAAGTTGCCGAAGCCACTTGACTCGCTCTGAGATTTGCATAAGTTTTAATCAAAGAAGTCGCGTCGCCCGTCGGCCGGCTCGAAGCCTGCCCTCAGCGTAGCCGAAGTGCGGCCGAGACACTCAGTCACTCGACACACTTCACGAACTCATCGCTTAAGTCCTCACAAATGGACTAAAACCTTATTTAATGAACTATTTTCCTAACAGACTCGGAATATGACCCCCTCACTACTTACGTATATGACTACTGTGGGACCGGCTCAATTACTTTAACCTGTATCCACGTGCTTTCATTTTCATAATACTCTTGTGATAAACAAGTACCTTCATATTTTTAACTTTATACCTATGATGTAATTGTGGTATTAAATAATCTAAAACACATGTAATGATGTCCAAACGTGCACAAGAAAATACATAAGACAAACAGAAATTGTCGATGCTGATGAGCAGTATCTGAATATTAAAATATATGTAAGTCTCCACAGAGTTGTACTTATCCAATATAAAATAATAGTTTTTTTTACGGAATCGCGGACAAACGAGCAGTCGTATCGTCTGATGGTAAGCGATTACCACTGCCCATCGACATCTGCAGCGCCAGAAGCATCACAAGGGCTTTGCCGGCCTGGAGTATGGGGAGGAGGTTAGGGATGGGGGAGGGTTTGGTATATGGGCCTCCGGTATCCTCACTATCACGGTGAAACATAGCGCAAGCGCTGTTTCACACCAATTTTCTGTGAGGCTGTGGTATCACTCCAGTCAAGCCGGCCCATTCATGCCGAAGCGTGGTGTAAAAGTTAAAAAAAGGTAAACAACTTTTAAGAATACAAATAATTTATGCCTTTTACTTTGAAAAAAGAATAGATACATTCCGCATATACTAAGTATTAATATATTTTATAAACGAATACACTTCATAGACCATATGCAACATTAACAGCCTTCAATTATCTTAATAAAGATATAAAGATCAAAGGACAGTGTTACCGGTGTTCATGTAAAAACACTTCGAAATTAATATCTTAAACCATTAGTAATGAGCCTTAACTCATATGTACAGATCATAAATACAAGAGTAGAGACTGCATTACAAGCTAGTAATGGCCACTCAATGTCGGATCGTTCAACGCGATTGGGCTGTATATGTCAGAGAGAGATATTTAATTAACGCACAAACACTATTTATTATTAATATTTTGGTATTTTGTGAAGATTAAATATCCAGTGTTTCGTGTGAGTCGGCACCAAGACAAGGCTTTTCAATCCTTTCTGACAAAGGAAAAGCTTCATCACAGTTCAGAGAGTTATTAAACAAAACCGCAGAACAAATTTTGACCTACTTCAGCCGCTTTAAGACGGTCCCGGAGAAAGTTTTTATTAAGCTTATTTGTCAAGGTGTATTAAGCTTCAAGAAAAGGAGATGGTACCTGCGCGGATTGGAGGAATTTATTTATTTAATTTCTTTTGTGGTGGTAGTCAAGAGCACTGTGGTAAAAAGCTCGATACTACTTTTACTACTGTGTGTATACTTTTTTCTGAAAAATATTTTACACTTTGGTAATAGCATTGGTTTCCTATTGTGTTCTGAGCTTTACATTTCAGATATTCTTCTCTAAAATCTAAAGCTTTTGTCATGATTCCAGTTTAATTAACATGTCTCCGGTTTCTTGCTTTATTGAAATTCTAGCAAGAAAATGTAATAAAGTGTTGTTTTTATTATGAGTTGTTCTAACTTTCATTAGTTTAATGCAATATAAATGTAAATGAATTGCAGTTCAAAGACTGTCTCCGTAAATAGTTCTTAAAGAGCTTTCATTCCAATCCCTGCTGAAAACTAAGTGATTTGAGTATTGTTGTTCTCGACTAAAAAAAACTATATGTTATACATTTTATAATATCGCCCAATTTTATCAGATTAATCTTTTTATAATAAAGTTCGTGAATAAGAGAATGGTAACTGGTACTTAATTTAATTGTTTGGCTGGCGGCTAAATGTTATCAATTTATCACAGAATAATATGTTGACACTTGTCAAATGGCTAATAATGACAAAAGGTTGAATTTAACCGTAAAATAGCCAATAAATTATTATTAATATATTTAGATTAGGAGTCTTAATCAAGAACTGATGAAGACTCCTAATTTTTTTTATTCTGTGTCAAAATAAATACCTACATCATTAAATGTTATAACAATCTTCATCATACCACTTGCGTTAGATAAGAAAAACCTGAAAAAGTACGTTTCTAGTAGCGGCAATAAGATGCATATTCTGAAGTTTTCGCGACATTATTTTTTTAATGATAGCAGTTGTAGCTGAGCTATGTTTTTGTGACAACCCACCATGAAAATGTCACATACAACGGAGCACTGATTATCTAAGATTGTTAATCTGTCTGTCTTCCCAAATGTTGTTTATTAAAGATTTGGATAAAGTCTACGTTTTGTTTTGTAGAGGCACAACGACCAATCTTGTGAACCAACATTATCATAAAAATGTTTTAGATTTATATTTCTTTTCAGGTAAGCAAAACTACGTACTAAAATATTACGTTAATTGTTTCAAGTATTTTTGTTAAATATAGATATGGCTTATCTACGTAAAACAAACAGCCATAACAGTATTAAGTGTATGATCTGAGTGACAACGATAGCGTTTATTTATGTACATTACAATATATTGGGTTTACATTATATATTACATGTACTTAATTATTATAAAAAAACAGGTTGCACTCCGGGAGTGCCAGAAAAATGAAAACTTGAATAATAACGTCGTGCATTTTTGATATTTTGGAATGGTTGTGAAATAATTTTGCACGAATTTCTTTAAATATCAGTATGAAAGTAATATCATTTATGTGGTAAAATACAATATTCATTTATTGCGCTATCGCACACAAACATGACAATTTATGATCTACTCTTCCTCCGTCTTACGTATTTTCGATCAGGTCACGTGTCCAGACGCGAGTTTAACATTTTTTCTCATCACAAAAAACCGAACAACGCAGCTAGAGGTTTGCGCTTCTTTGGCTAAGTGTCAGCCTTGTTTAAAGATCATTGTTTAAATAAAGACAGTCCCCCAAAAACGCCCTGCCTATCACCGCTTCTTAACGTTTCAGTTGAAAATAAAAAGCGGTAGAACAAACGGCCTAACAATTATAAACTGTATCTCCGCTTTCTAACTAGTGTTAGAAGTATAGTTGATGAGTGTTATAAGGCTCCCAAAATTCGTATAGAAAAGCTTTCAGAACTCCTTGACAAACATCTGATGATTAACATTTAATTTGAAAAGGAGATTATATTCTTTAATTAGGTAATTATACATATGTAATAATAATAAGCTACAAATAAAACAATATATTACCTTATATCAATTTTTTTTGGAATAGAGTCAAACGAATAGACGTATCCCTGATGGTAAGCGATTTCCGCCGCCTATTGACACCCGCAACACCAGAGGCGTCACAAGTGCATTACCGGCCGACACTCCGAAACACAGCGCGGGCGCTGTTACACACCGATTTTCGATGAGGCCGTGGTATCACTCCGGGTGAGCCGGCCCACGCATGCCGAAACGTGGCTCTCCCACGGTAATAACTTTTTAAATCTACATCATATTTTTATCAAATCCAGGTTAAATATATAGAAGCCCTTTCAATTCTTCTTGTTCTGCCTCGGTGGCGCAAGTGGTAGCGTAGACGACTGCGGTACTTCAGGTCTTGGCTTCGATTTCCGGGTCAAACCAAATATTTATATGATTCACTCCTCCTATGACTCCGAAACAAACATTTTAAATGTTTGTTTCGGAGTTCGAGTGTTTTGTATCTGTAATGTGTATGTATATATTTACAAAAAATAAGTATATATGGTACCCATAAGACAAGCTCTGCTTAGTTTGGGATTGAAGGTATTGTGTGTTAGATATCCGAAAAAAATATGCATTTAATGTAATTCTTTATAACTAAACAAACGTCCATAGCCGCGCTAACTACCATGAATTGCTGACACCCTATAACTCTGTAGAACGTCAAATGATGCAGTCTACGACACGTTTGTATTGCAATAATCTATACACGGTAACATTTTCCAGTACGCAGATATTAAGAGACGCGGTTTAGTTACGTCTATCGCACATCTTTGATCAAATATAAGATAAGTGTGCCTGGAAATGAACCGTTTTCCTGTCTCAGCATACCGTTTGCAAAGATTCAAGTGATCATTTCATTGTAGATAAAAAATAATGAAAGGCTTATGTTATCCATTACCCCATAACGTAAAACCTTATCGAAATGATAAATAAATATGACTATTAAATCTGTATGAGAGGTAAACAGACAAAAAAAAACAAAGTTAATTATTAACTGACTTTCGTTCGTCAGGGTCAAACATATGTAATTGTAAGGGCATTGTGTTCTATCTCCACTTGTTAAAATTTCAACATTGTTTTATTTAAAGGTTTTCTAAATTGTGCACTATTATATTATCTTAATTCGAGGTGACAAAACTGAAATATTCAATATTCGAACTGTACTTTTCAGGTGAATGCTTTCAGGTTCCTGAGTAAAAAGCTCAAGAATAACTTCATCGAGATTGTGGTGTGGCAATATAATCAGTGCAGGCAGTAAGGGGTCTCGTAAAACCGTGCGTATTCATATCGTGCGATCGTTGCGACGACGACACTGCGGCGCGTAACCGCGTTCGCCGTAAACCCACGGCGCGTAACCGCGTTCGCCGTAAACCCACGGCGCGTTTACGAGGCAGCGAAGCGTCTCACGCGCGTCGCAACTAGGCGACTTACTAATATATACAGCTCTTATATTTGCTGCACACTTTACGATACTTCTTAAATACTTCTTGACTATAATAAAAAAAGTCATGTAAAATAACAGTAGTAGTGATCCTCAATGAAAAGAGTAACTTTATTTCTTTCTAAGTATTTATTATTATTTTTGACCTTCTTAAGACTTAATCTATCATGTTACCTGCTGTACAGAATATGCTTAAATTATTAAATCCTCAAATAAAAAAACTCAGGACATGTGTGCGAGTCGAACTTCCTTCCTTGCCTGCCGAGGGTTGCGTACGTAGGATTGATATTTTTCAGTACAAATAAGAAATAATGCTTCATAAAAATAAATAAAATATATTTTGCAATGTGCACATCAAGCCCTTGCATGTGATACCCCATTTGAACTAGTACCTTCATTCATTTGAAATTTCGACCTTGTTTAAAAATATAGACTCCCTACTTTGTAAGATTTAATTACAAATGTATTGTTTTGACATTTTGCTGTGTATTTGTGGTCTATTATAATGTTACTTGCTAAGTTTCATACTTGTAAGTCAACGGTAAGTACTCTATGAGTTTAGATTTCCTTGGGAATGTCGAAAAATGCGCTTTTTGCTGAATTAACGGCCGTAACTATTATTTTCGTGAACTTAAGTTTGATTTTGTCACAATTTCGAAGGACCGTAGACCTGAGTATACAGTTTAAATTTCAACTTGATACCTTCACGTGCTCCCGTGTGGGTCTTCATATTCAAAGTGATCTTATAAGTTTTCCGATTTTTTCGGAGGTACGCTAGTTAGTTAATAGTTAGTGGCTAAAATATAATTCTGTACAGCAGGTACATTTAGAAATAGCTAAGTATTATTTATTGTTATTTATTTTTTATTATTTGACTGCCTCTGTGGCGCAGTGGTAGCTTACGCGACTGCTGTCCATGAGGTCTCGGGTTCGAATCCTGGGTCGGACCAAATGTTTGTATGATCTGCAAATATTTGTTTCGGAGTTTGGATGATTTCTATATATAATATGTATGTATTTACAAAAAAAAGTATATATGTATTAATATAGTACCCATAGTACAAGCTTTGCTTAGTTTGGGACTAGATGGCGTTGTGTGTTAGATGTCCGAAATATTTATTTATTTATTTATTTTTCTTTTTTAAAGTATATTTAACTGCACATTTTCTTTATTAAAGTATGTATGTTGACACTTTGTGTGATACACAAATTGTTGTTCTTAGTCTGAGCGTTCTATGTGATATATTTCTAATTTAATTACATTACATACAAATAAAATAAAAATAAAAGAGAAAATGTTTATTAACCATAACTAATTTTTTTTTTAATTTTTGTCTGTCTGTCTGGAACGGCTGGACTGATTTTGACGGAAATTTACTGTCAGATAGCTGATGATATAAGGAGTAACTTAGACTACTTTCTTATATTAGCCTCGCCCTTCGACGTTGCTTACGATTACAACAACAAACGCAGGTAACACCGCGGGGTTCAGCTAGTTATACCTACTATCAATCAAAACAGATGTGACCGTAATGATAAAGTAAATAAGCTTAAAGTCCAGTAACGCGTGGCAATATGTCTCAGGGTGAGTACACACAAGTTGGAACAATTATTTCATGAACAGAGACTAGTAATGAACCCCTTTATAACCTGTTGATACGATCAAATTGAGCGGATTCATTGCGCAGATTACTCTGGCGAACAAAGAGCGCTACTGCATTAATACTCTTAATTGAATGTCGACGATTAATCTCGCTACGATCATTTGCATTTACGACACTGTTGTACGTTTAAGGCCATCAGGGCTTATCACCAATTGTCTAGTTTGCGTAATACTAAAATTAAACTCTGACACGCGTTTTAGGCATAGGAGTTTTTATCCGTAGTTATAACTTTATACTTTGTATGAAGTAAATGAACCAAGTTTAAGTTGAAGTGAAGAGAAATACTTCTGCCTCTCCCACAAAGAGAAGCTTATTAAAAGTAGAAGGTGGCAGACGCCATTTTAACCTATACTGTGAAGGTGATCCAAATTAAAATATCAGTACCTGGATGAGGACCAATAGTAAAAAATAAGTTACTATTGGTCCTCATCAAGGTACTGATATTTTATCAGTACCTGGATGAGGACCAATAGTAAAAAATAAGTTTAGTAGTGCCCTCGTTTAGTGGCGCTCTCTCTTGGTACACCCTGGTACTGTTTATTCTGCACAGATGATATCGCAATGGATTTTATTCCAGTATAGTTTAATGTAGTTCGCTCGAGTTGGGATATATGGCGCTAGATGGACATTGATTATCGATAAATTGTTAGTTGCAAACCCGAATAAAAGGACATTTTCTAAATTCCAGGAATTGCCCCCTATATACTAAATTTCATGAAAACTGATAGAACCGTTTCCAAGATTTAGAAGAGCTAAAGCTATAGATATATTTAGCTCTTGCTCTTTAACAAGCGATTTTTATGTAAAGTTAAGTTCAAGTTCTTAGACTTTTATCCGATTGAGTAAAAACTAGAATAAGTGGTGATTTCTTTATTGAAAGTAGTAAAGACTCAGTCAGAAGTCATTAAAATAATGAAATATTATTTTTAAAATTTTGATTTTCATTTTTTATCCATTAGAAGATTAGTCTTAATACGATTCCTGCAACTGATTTAAATTATATTTCCGTACTCAGTACGATAATGGATAATGTAGTAATTTTACCACTAATTGTTAGTGTCCAACAAATATGGAAGCCTAAATGCGGTTGTTTCACAACTTGAACCGTTTAAAGCTACGTAGTGCCTTAAATAGCAAGTAGTCTAACCTAAACACAAATGGCCAGTCTCAGTAATTGCTTTGGTTATATTTACAACTTGTATCAGTAGGTTGGATCGACAGCACGAAGGGGGCAGTGTACAGGTGCTCACTTCGCCCTATACGTCGGATTACTACGACCAACTGGCCTGGAGTTGGGCTATTTGTAACTGACGTCATAGAGGAGAAGTTTATCAATTCGACATTTTTATAAATCGACTTTGATAATTCTTTTTTATTTGTAAGCTGGTGCTTCCCGTTGTCCCATTTCAATTTGGTCCAGTTCTTAATGTCTTTTTTTTTAAATTAGTGATTAGTTTTGTCTGTATTACATTTAACAAACATAATATATAGAAAGAAAAAAAAATACAAGTTTACAAATATAAAAAATAATAAGGACACAGGTACAGGTAAAAAACCGGTGGTTAGAGCTCCAAAGACAGGAACCTCCTCACCATATCTGCCGTGTCAAAGAGAACTGCTTTTGTATTAGACCCTTGATCCAGACTTCTAACGTGAGCCTTTTAAGGTGTTGGTCGAGGCTCTTGGCTTTCAATCCCTGAGCAATTATGAATAACAACAACATTGAACAAGGACATTAATCGAAATTCCACATATCGATTACCTCACGAGGATAAATCCAAATATTTTATTTATATATCTTTTTCAACTTTGAAGAGATTCTCATCATGAGAAACGGCTATTCTAATCGATCTATCACCACAAAATAAGGCTTATTGGCAACAATAGTCCTGTATGTGATAATAGATCCCAATATAACGCAGCACAACCAGTCTCGAGAACTGGGTCGGGCACATACCTATTGTATAAAATTGTGATTATATTATTAATTCTAAAAGTGCACCACAAATTACAAATAACTAGTTTAGTCTATCTAAAGACTGCTTGGAGGAAATAGCAGTTTGCTATAAGGCCGCCCATTGTACTACTGTTTTTTTTGTATTTTAATAACTTATGTCTTACTTATATTACAACAATAAAATAACAAGTTTAAACTCTTTAAGATTAAACGTCGTTACCATACGACATCGTCTTTTGGCCTTCGCAATTTTGTTTTGGAGTAGGTAAAGGGATACCTTACTCTATTAGATCCTTGCCTTCTACAATGCTTTTAAAAGGAATTAGAGAGGAGGAAGGGAAGGTTAATCTTCGTTTACAATGCTAGTTAGGTTAATGAAACATACACATATATATAGTATTAATAAGCGTGTATTGCCGTGCTCTTGCACGTATGGGTCGTCTTGACTTGAGTGACAGGACTTTGCTAATAATATACAGATATATAGTTACATGAGATAGAAAGCTTTGTGTGTTACCTTTGTGGAGGACACGCGGTTATCACACTATAATTGATGCACGCTAGAAAATAAATGGCTATGAATGAAAGTAATGAGGCGTGTAATGACCAAAGCCTGCGTGCGGCTGTCTGCACTGCCAGCCCGACGGGGCTAACGGAGCGCACCGCACTAAATACGACCAGAGATGCGTATATATTCTACACTTATGTTTCGAGCATTAGAAAAAACCTTTTAATTGGTGCTAAAACACGAGCTTCTTATCTAGCTCATTTATCTTTGATAAATAGAGATTAATGGTTGTGCGTTTGTCCTCAGAGTGTTACGAAACCTTGTTTCTGATTGTGATGAATCTTTGGTAGGGTGATTTGCGCTTTAAGGGTTTCTGGACCAAAAGCTAAGCTTATTTAATATATATGATATTGCGAGGCATAAATAGACAATATGGATTAAGTAGTATTAATAATTTAAATTATATTTGTGTTTATATTTTAGATTTATATTAGTAACAATAAGACCTTGTGTGACTATGAAATGCACTATACTGTTGAGTATATTTTACGATGTAAACTGTGCTTAGCTTGGGACTGGAGAGCGTTGTCATTTGTCCAACATATTTATTTATATTCAAGCTGTAGTTTTTACGTTAGAGGCTGCCAAAATGACTCTACGCTGCCCGATGGAAAACATAAGCAGAATCCAAGAGTGGTGGTCGTCATACTCATTGCTCGTGCAGACAATGCAACAATGTAGCGTGGAGACCCACACCATGGCGGCTTAGTGATGCTGTAGCATCTTTGGGCCTCTGGTCTCATTGGATATATAGATATTTACAATTCGCAAGTAATAAAATCACATTTTTAATAATCTTTTGCACATAATTATCCTTGTTAATCCTTAAAGCAATGCTGTAATGGAAGCGTTGTTAGTGACCGGTGCGGTGAGAGATGGTGGTACACCCGCATACGCTACAGCGCCACTCACAATAAACCACTACACTAATTAATTCAGGATAAACACGTATCATATGTTATCAACTCCCTTCAATGGTTCACTAATATTAATGAATTGCCTGATAGCATTTTTTAGGCCAACTTCTTTAGCCACGTTGAGCACTTTTTGGCAGGGGAAAATCTTATGGGTTCTCTTCACCGATATGCCAATGTTTGATTTTGATAATTTAAATTCAAAGATTATGAAATTTATAGCTTTATATATTAATTTTACAAATAATATTCTAAGTTATAAGTTTTCACTTCTATCGGTAGTCCTTACGTCTGCCAATTTTTTTATTATATGTCAATCAAATAAAACACTGTGAAACTACATTAAAAATATAAACACCCATGTCTATTTTTTTACATCGATGTGTCATTTTAAGACACATTAAAATACAAAGCTAAGTAAAATGTCGGCTAATTTGTACGTAGTCATTTCATATTCACGTCCTAGCTCTGTCACCAGTTCAACCTGCACGCGTCGAGTTATTGTATCAGCACATTTGAACTATACATACAAAGTTTCGTTTTGATACAAGAAATCGCATATCGAGAAACGAAGATTTGTACATATTTATATAGGTTCCCAACATCAGCGTAGGGTTAAACCGTCCCATAGCCCGGTCACTTAAACCCGGTCCAAGGCTTTCTATATATTTGTATTAATATATCCCGATTCTACACAAACATATTATTTGCCTCTTACAGAACCAAGTATTAACATATACATGTGTATATTGTCGTAGTCATAACAATAAGAAAATAAAAGGGAAACCGAGACGGTATCATCCTTCCATCAGTTGTGAGAATAGTTGTGAACGATGGAGCCAAGTTCATAATGAACTTATGAGTTTATATCACGGATTATTCTTATCTCCTCGTATTTATTACATTCGCTCTGAGACGAGATGACAGCCGACACAACAACGCGCTATTAGATAAAATAGTACCGTCCTTGGACTTGACTTGTATTCTGGTTCTACGTGCGTTATTCAGAATATTGAGCTTTGAGCGCTTACAAAAACGACACTTTGCGACAGACGTAATTATAAGTTCAGAACCTAATTATTTGTTATACATTAGTAAATTTTTGCTGTTATAGACGTAGATGGTAATACACGACATTTGAGCGCAGTCAAGTCCAGCACAAAACAAAATACCTAAAGGCAGAGCCTTATAACCGTTGTCTTAAGCGTTCAGAGCACTTTCATCTAAATGTAAGTTTGTTTATTGCAGTATGAATCTGTCGTTATTGATTTCCAACAATTTACATTTTTCTATTTTTTAGATTGTGTGATAGTACCGGCTAGCTTACACAATCTTGTGAGCTTTGTTAATTTGAAACAATAGTTTAAATGCAATAGTTACATGTGCAGATGGCGAAATGGTCCTTTAATAAAAAGGGACGGACGACACTAATAAATGACTTGATTCATAGGGCGATAAGTTAGTTAAAACAAAACATTATTGACTCTTTATACGAATTTTGTCGTGTGAAACTTCTCACATCTGGATGCCATAACAATCCATGTTTTAAGTGAACGTAGTAAAAAAGGGTGATTACCTGATTCATCGACGGTTTCGAGAAGAGAGACGAGGTTTTGGAAGGGGCACTTGGTGTAGAACCTCGGAGGAGATCGGACCTCGAGAGGAAGGCGCGTCTTGAGTCGGTGTGACGAAGGGTTAACTTGAGTAAGTTAAAAGTATTCCATTGAAGAAAGTCAGGCTAGTCACTGCCTTCCATAATAACTTGTAGGGTAAAGAGTATTAATAAGTAAATGTCTATTGGTCTGAGTATCGTAGTATTCGTTAGGTAACTAGATGTAACCTTATAGCTTTATTTGGTAAGCATTGCCATTGGTTTTATTGGTACCTTTGATTGGAGATGTATGAGTATGCTTCTTTATAAGGCCTGCAGTGAGGTGAAGCGAGGTACTGTCGAGTGGAGCTCGGCGACTGATCATCTCTTAGTTCTGCTACACGATTATACCTCGGAGATCTGTCAATGTGGTGCTTTATACTGAGGTTGGCGTCTTTAGAGTGTGGGATGTGTACTTACGTGCTGGGAGTGTTAAAAGTTGGCTACTCGGCCTTCTGTAGGCTGGATAGGCGCTATTGCAGTATGTGTCGCCGGGAGAATTTGGATTCGATCTCCAAACCGGGTAGGCGTTACCGCACGCCGCCTAAGATATCTCTATATCGGGTACCGGACAGCTTATGGTAATGCACCTGGATGTAAACCGCAACTGATATAGCATTGACTAGCCGTTCAGAGCGCCGATAGTAAAAGATAGTTAATTCACCTAAATCTTGGGTACACCAAGAAAGATAGCGTGATCAGAACAAACCAATTGCAATGTGTTTAATGTGTTTAATTATCAACGATTCTTCCATTTGATCCGCGTGAGGCTTTTATGCCAGTGGAGGAATTACGAGTCTGGCGACGGATTCCACAGGGTAGCACGGAGGAGGGGTGCTATCCCAACCCTCTCGTGAGGGTTGCTGATGGTGTTAACGAAACCACCTTGTTAGATAGCCGATTATTTACGTTACTCAGGCTATGGCTCGGAGCGGCACCATCACAATTGATACTTCTAACAAAAAGTAACTCACACCAATACTGTACAGACAGCTTCATAAATAGGAGTAAGTAAGTACCTGATTTACTCAGGTAACAGATGAACGATTTTTCTTTATCTTCTATTCTTGTAATGAATGAAGTTACGAATGATTTAAAACAAGTAATGAATTATTAAACAAACTAGACAGGGGCGCACATAGCCCAGTTGCATGCGGTGATTAGAAACATTGGACCGAGGTAACCGAGAAAACCGAGGGTAAGCAACGATGGCGCGGTTAGTACCTGAATGGGTGGGTGCCCGCTGGTGGCATGTTACCATGAGCGTCTCCGGGATTCGGAGGTCACGTTAAGCAGTTGGTCCCGGTTGTTATCATACGATAACAGTCGTGAAGCTTAGTTGGCCTTCGGGCGGCTTAAAAATATCCAACGGCAAGATACGTAGCCACAACGTATTTTTGCCAGTCCCCAACCCGCACTTGGCCAGCGTAGAGACGTATGGCCTTAACCCTCTTTTAAGTTATATGTATATATATATATAACTTATAAAAAATACTAAAAAACTTATAAATTATATAACCACCGTCAACCGCCTCATATGGAATACTGTCCCCATCTTTGGGCAGGAGCACCCCAATACCAGCTCCTCCCTTTGAACCGCATTCAACGAAGAGCGACTCGAATCGTCAATTCCCAAGAACTTTCAATTCGGTTAAACTCTTTGGCGTTTCGTAGAGATGTGGCTTCACTGTCCATCTTCTACCGCATTTACTATGGGAAGTACTCCGAGGAATTGTTCGGGCTGATTCCTGCCGCCTCTTTCTGCCATCGTCCTTCGCGACAGAAATTTTATCCCATCATCTAGATGATTGGCATTCCACAACTGTGCAAGGAATTTTCTGCCTCGCACAACAAAACTGTGGAATGAAATGTCGCCTGCGGTATTCTCGGATATACGATCTTCAAACCTTCAAGAAAAGAGCGTACTCCTTCTTAAAAGGCCGGCAAAGCACTTGTGACACCGCTGGTGTTGTGAGTGTCCATGGGCGGCGGTAATCTCTTACCATCAGGCAATACGTTTGCACGTTTGCTACCTATATCATAAAAATATGTACCCATTTTCATTTTCACGTCTAAGATGAATCTATTGACTCAACTCACATGAAAATTCGACAAGCCGTTTAGGCTCTAGGGCGTGCCAAAGAAATATACATACACACATATATATATATATATATATATATGTGTGTATATATATATATATATATATATATATATATATATATATATATATATATATACACACTCGAAAAAACATAACCCTCTTTCTTTCGCAGTCCGGTAAAACGTAGATGTTGTATGTCAAAAGCAATTAAGGAGATAGAAATGTTAAGAAAACTTGTACCGAGCTAAATTAATTTACGTCTTACTATTTAACGACAACCCAATTTTCTTGAATAGTCTTAATTGAAAAATTCTCCCTTGAAGCGTAATTTACATACTTACATACGCTCACGTATCTATCTCCGATTTAAACATCTAATTTATGTATAAACAAAGATAAAGAAAGCAGGCAAGACGCTAATGCTATGTAGATTTTATTGTTTAGATCTATTGCCGAGAGCGATTGCCAAGTTTCTACATTTAAGACATAAAAACGTCTAGTATTGAAATAAATACTTTTAAAAGTTGGTAAATTACCAATTAATCAGGTAACCATTTTAACACTACCGTCGGATAGATGCCCTATGGATAACTTATTTAATAATAGACCCGGCTTTGGTTTTCAAGTACATATATTCAGTATTGGTTACAATGCGTGTTTTTGTGTCCGTTTCATGTATGTACATAAAGTCGCCAATGACTCAAGTTATATTTCTAGTTATCAAAAAAAAAAAAACAGTTTTAGACTCACGAAATTTCCTGATCAAAAATTAGACGTGGCTTCTAATAGGAGTCCTGGAATATGAACATCCGTTTCCACCCGAAATTGTTCCCAAGATTAGTCGAGGTCGGGTACTAGTCGACTTGGTTTATAT
>PKRV01000082.1:188027-216794 GCA_003709505.1 Hyphantria cunea | reverse complement strand
ATATATATATATATATATATATATATATATATATATATATATATATATATATATATATCAGTATATCCAGGATAAACTGGTATTTAGGTATTTGTTGATCACTGTCTTACATTGGCCTGGCAACCCTGAGGCCGAACTGCATTCGAAGGTTTAACTACTATTCAATATATTTGAGGGCATCGAATTCCCAATAACGATTGCCGTAGATGAAAACTGGAACTGCTTTCCAAGGGACAGACTTGATACATCATCAATCTTCCATACTTATTAAGAATTTCTTGTAAGAAAAACCCAACAACACGTTTGGCTCGACCCGTTAATCCAGCCCGAGACTCTTGATTGGCAGTCGCATACGCTAACCGCTATACCAATGAGGGTTCTGAAGAAGTTGTATATTTACACTGAACAGAAATTGTATTTTCAAGTTCTGAGTTACTCAATTAAATTATTTATTGCTATCGTATATAACTCTATATCTGTAGGCTATATCATTTACATTATTTACAATTTAAAACAATATGGTTTTGGATAGGTGCTATATTTTGGTTTCTTAGATAGGTTCAATGACACTCCACACCGTGAGGGTTGCACATAATAAAAAATTCCCTCTTAAGTCTTTTTTTTTATGGAATAATGGGAAAAAGAGCAGGCGTATCGATTACCGCCGCCCATGAACACCCCCAACACCAATACAAACAACATTATCTAACACTGTTTTTGCTGTTGCCCTATGGAGTTCTAAATAAAAGACAGGTAATTTTTAAAATCCTTACAAAATTCAAATACTAGATGATATTCTGTACGTGTGTGCACATGTATGTGTAAGATAATAACACTACATACATACATGAAGCTTAATTATTTCTCCGAAGCCACCGTATAAATGCGCATTGTATTAAGGGAAGATCAATTTCTATTGTACGAGTAATGGGATTATTATACCAATCGAACAATCGGGCTTAACTTCAGGAAACATGTAATGAGGTAAATGTTTTCGTAGAATTAGATAATAATTGTTCACCACTATTTTGTTGAATACCTGGATAGAAATGAAAAGAAATGGTATCGACTGTTGTAAAGCAACTATTTGTAAAGTATAATACTATAATTATTATTGCTATTTAAGAAGATTTGATAGAAACTACTTTCGTCAGACCTTACTACAGAACTATAGGTTTAAGAAAGTTTTCAATTATACAAACTGGCAAAAAATGTCTCTTTTACTTCATAGACCAAAAACTTCTTTGTTTGTACACCGTTTTACAAGAAGTTACCGTTTTAGAATGACAAGAGAGTATATATAAAAGTCAGATGTGTATTGTATTAGAGAGACATTAAAATACATATTGTATGAATGTACTTTACTGGCTGTCCCACGCAATGACGCAACTTAGTGAGCGTCTTCTTTTGCCCGTGGCGTGATGTTATATGAGCGTGAATACATTTGTTTAAAAAGCTTCCAATAAGCCAACCTTAAAATATAGACTTTTTTAGAAATTTTAAAGGGAACTAATTCAAACATTGCTTTTGTGTAACTTTAACTGTTTATTCATTGCGCGCAATGGAAACTCCCGAAAGGACTAATTTTATCCCGTTTTTGTATCATTTTTTATTGATATTTCGTTCCTTTGGTCAACTAATGATATATAGCGTTTTTTGATAACTAGGCTATCTAACACAGTACGTTTTTTTTATAATCGAGCCTGAACTCACTGAGATTACAAACTCTTCAACTTACCAGAAGAATTTTGGTCCAGCAACGCTTTTAATTTCGCGACAAATAGCGTTACTTCATTACTGTTTTTTCTCCGGTACTTTCAACAACACATTTTTCTAATTAAACGATATTTGAATTCTTTCATAATACTTATTCGAAGTTCTTACGATCATCATAACTTTGGATATTAAAGCGCAGGTGCATGCAACGACTTTCTTTCATAAACAATTGCCATTCTGTGAATTCGTTTTGGAGATAATACATATTAATGAAACGTTAATCTATTGCGTAACTGTTTAGAGATCTACATCTATTACCTTTAACGAGTAATTCCTGTGTATATATATAATCTGAATCTCGGTAATGGCTGCAACGATTTGCATGAAATTTAGTATGCGCGGGGTTTCGGGGGCGATAAATCGATCTTGCTAGGCTTCATTTAAAAAAAATTACCACCAAAAACACCCTTTGAACCGCACAGCTCGGTCATCCAGGTACTAACTGTCTGTGCCTTCTATATATACTATAGTAATCAAATATAGCACACTTAGGACACATATTTTTTATCCATGGCGCTAGCCGTTTTGAAAAAGGTGTTTGCATATTTTGATTTATTTTTGTCTCCCGCTTTGCTAAGGAGGGAAGTGGACTTATATTTCCAACTCCTCCAGTTTTCTTCTGATTAATTTCATTACGGGTTCCAAGACAATTTAATTTTTCCTGGGACTTCCCGAGTATTACAACTCGATGTGTTGGTGGGTCACTGCTGTTGATCCTGGTGTACAGGAGTTCCAGTGGTGAGCTTTTAGGAGGGATTAGTCCCATAACTGTCCATGAGTATAAGTACTACTACTACTTTTTAGAGTTAACCCGAGGTAACCGGCAGACCTATAATGCGATGGTTACCACGACTTTCATGGACACTTGCAACTCCAGAGCTCCGAGTGCATTAGGTCCTTCCGAGTACCAATCTCAAAATAGGGGTGGTAGTGGTTGGTTTCACTTATTTCAAGAAAAGCAACGAAGAATCGCTAAGTACCCACCGGTTTCCTGTGAGACCGTGTTATCACTTCTCAGATCACTCTCTTCTTCTGGAGTTTCTTATAGAACGACTGTCATGAGATGCCACAACCTACTACTAGATCTATAAAATTGTAGAACAATGCAGGTATTTTAATCACAGGTAACTTGGCCAGAAATATTTAAGGTTTTTCATGTTCAAATTGTTATTATTTCAATCCTCGGATTATCCCACAAAACATTCGTTGCTCCGTGCGTTATCTAGATTCAACTTTAACGACATTCGTTTGTAATTATTTTTCCAACTGTTTTTCATTAATGGTGTATGTAATAACGAAAAGGCTGTCTTTATATCTATGCAAGTTAATTGCAATTGTAATGCTAAAAGTGGACCGAAATAATTGAAGTGATCGCTAGACACTTAAAAAGTGACATGCTTCTATACTTGTATGATGATATATTATAGACTAGATATGGCCCACATATGTGTTAATAATCAGACGAAGATCGGGGATACATTTTAGTTGAATAAAATCCGTAACAAAACTAATAAAAGTTTATTAAAAACTACTTTATGCCCGCGGCTCCGCCCGCGTATATGTCGATTATCGCAAATAGTAGCCTGTGTTATTCTGATGTATCAGCTATATTACTGTAAAGTTTCATCCAAATCCGTTGAGTAGTTTTTGCGTGAAAGAGTTAAAAACATCCTCACAAACTTTCACGTTTATAATATTAATAGGATTTGCATTTTTAGATTACATATATGTGAACCATACTTACATTTATAATAATTGGTAAATAAAAACTATATTGTGGGATGTGTTGTTTAAATGAGCGGGTGCTGAGGTCATCGACCGACGGGCGCGCACACTCGGCATTTTATACGCTTTGTCCTGTCAGCGAGGCTTAACGACTGTACAAACTTGATTTAGGAATCAAACTTCGGACGTATTGGAGAACAAATAACTTACCGTAGGACCGCCATAACTACAGTTTTATACCACCCAATGGAAGATACGTCATTAATTCAGTGTGACAGTATCCTATCATCAGTTTCATCTGATATTTATAACTACGTCATCTATTCTTTCTTTGCAATAATTAAAATGTGTAGACCATGAAGCAGAGTGAGGCGTTCGATATTAATATCAAATATTATTTTAGACGAAAGTTAAAACTTTAGCTGTTAACTGTACTTCTACAAGAAATATTTTTTCTTTTACGAATGAAGCTGTAGGGCTAAAGTAAGAGTACTGTTACAAAGGAACTGTTTTTTCCGGCTTTCAGTGAGCAATGTTTATGATACTTTTAATACAGTATCATGTTGCCAGACAACTGTGTGATGCCATTTGTGACTCTACTCTGTCTAATGGAAATCATAAGCAGAATCTAAGAGTAGTGGTCACCATTCTCGTTAAAATGAAGACAATGCAACAATGCAGCACGGTGACCCACACTACGGCGGTCTATTGAGACGCTTCTGCATCATTGAACCTCCGGTCTCGCACGCTCCAACGAGACACGACAACCCAAATGCTGTCATTTTAGGTTGGTCTTTTGTAAGAAGGTAGCACCGTCCCGGTGGAGCCACCTCGTTTCCGCTGAAACCAACATGGCTCTACTACCTTGTATTCCAGCACAAACCAAATTAAAATTACAAAGTAGATAATATTCTCAAGGCGCGTGTAACCTTTCACGAGGGCAGACACGCTGCGCCACATTGTAATTAAATGCACGCAGTAAGCCGAGTGTATATGGCTTGATTTAGTACTGACTGGAGTGATTTACTACGGGACATACAGTAACATTAACTGATTCGTATTAATTGTACTGGGAAGTGGTACCTTTATCTTCAAGAACACACCTGGTACAGCGGCACACGTAATTGTTGCTGTCCATCCATAACTTCTACCGATACCATCAGATACCTTGGTGTCATACTTGATAAACATCTCAATTTTAAAACACACATTACAAACCTAGCAAATCGAGTATGAAAACTTATCTACATTTTTAAAACATTTATACACATTGCCAATGCTCACATCATTCGTATCGTGTGTTATACTATGTGTCAATCAATAATTTGTTACTGTATCATAACCTGGGGTGGTGCCGCTAAAACGCTTTTAAAACCACTGGAGGTAGCTCAAAGAGCCGTACTTAAAGATGCTACTTTTCGCCCATTACGATATCCGACTTCCGAATTATACCAAAATTGCAACGTTCTTACGGTTCGGCAACTATTCATACTAAGCGCCATACTTCATCAGCACACGCAATCTCCACACGCACATGACCAGACTATGCCTAAACGAAGAATCAAAATCTACACTACACCTCACATTTACTTTACATTCACAAAACGATCTTTATACTATCTAGGACCACTTCTATATAATAGAGTTAATCAAATCTTTCCGATACACAAATCCTCATATGCTTCAATAAAATTTCAAATTATTCAATATATTTCGAAGAAAAACTATATGGAAACTGAGAACTTCATGTCATCAAAAAGTCTATACTTCATATAATTTCATAATTTCATAGATTTACACACACAAACACACTCCCACACATGCAAACGTTCACACAAGCAAACACAACAGTTAATGTATTTAAATTTTAATAACAATTTGCAATTTTATATGTATACTTATGTATCTTTTGTTAATTTTATGGAATACAGAAGCAGATTGTTCTTAATACATGCTATTTAAGTAGCCTAGCTAGAACATCTGTGAATATTATGTAAAGGATATGTTTTTAAGAAATAAATTATTATTATTATTACCTTTATTGTCTGAAATCTTCAACAAAGATTTACTGGGAGATAGTTCAAGGAGAATAAGGTTGAAATAAATATTTTATAATACAAAGCATCTTTCATACTAAGCCTAACACAAGTTAAAACTTTCTATGATTGTTTTTTAAAGTACTTAACGAATTTAATTGAATAAATAAATCGTATGTTTAATCAAACTCGTATTAATATCTAGTACTTACTATGGTTGATTTCTCGGTGAATCAATTGTACATTTTTTTTTATTTCCTGGAGGAACATGTCATTTATCCCTCTCGTACTGAGTTTTTATTGTTTTGTTTTAAGTTAAAGTTTTTAAATAAAAACAAAAAAAAGGTTTTGCAATGGTGAAGTCAAGCTTGTGAGCAGGATCAGATTGGAAGAATGGAGCGTGGTAGTATCAACCATCCCTTTCACATCGAAACTCCTAAGTGCCTCCTCGTTATTGGCAAAAAACATTAAAAATCAGTGGGTACTGAAGAATGTTGATGGTCGACAATATTCTGTGACAATATATACGCTACCAGCTCCTGCAATCGACTCACTGTTATATGTACTAAGCTAGAGGTGCAACTATTGGTTTTGGGATTTGGTAATAAGCAAATAATTTTATGTCAAAATTATTATTAAATTTTTTTTCAATTAATTAACTTGTCGGTTTAGTCTATTTAATGTTAGTTCTGACACCGTTCTAACATTGTCACGCACTTAAGCAAGTTGTTATTTCCTGCTTGTATGTATATTATCTAAGTATCAATAACCCATAATGTCCCACTGCTGGGCTCGGGTCTCCTCTCAGGAGAGAATTAAGGCCATCCGTCCCCACGCTGGCCAAGTGTGGGTTGGGGACTGGTAAGAATACGTTGTGCCTATGCCCGAGGCTCTCCAACTAAGCTTCACGACTGTTATTGTATGACAACAACCGGGACCGACAGCTTAACGTGACCTCCGAATCACAGAGACGCTCATGGTAACATGCCACCAGCGGTCACCCATCCAGGTACTGACCGCGGCGTTGTTGTTTATCCTCGGTGATTGTTTCTAATCATCGAGTGCAACTGGGCTATAAGCGCCTCCTATCTAGGTATATATAGGATGAAATGAATACATCTTCTCTCTATTTCCATTAAATCTTAAACATTACTATTTCAAGGCTCAATAGAAAATATGTGACACTGGAATAACTTAAACACACTTTCAGTTCATTAATCACCGGGAATCAGCACGACGCCCTAAGTAAACGGCGCCCAAGCACACTCTCACAGCGTAATCTTGACACATTTGTTTGGGTACACTTTCAACAACAATTGCTTGTTTACTTTTAGTCCTAATTACAACTAATATGTTCTTATAAACGAACTGGTTGGGATCTCGCTCTATATATGTGTATGTATATAGCTGTGTGTATAACACAAACACATTCCATGCTGTATAACCATAACGAGAGTAGGTATGTACTGGGTATGAGTATGTAGTAGTCACATAAAGACTATTACATAAGTTTTGATAATCAGACGATTAGTAATTAGTAGTAGTAGTAACTAGTAAACAAACGAGATAAACCTTGTGAATCCTTGATTGTTTGTTAGCAATTCCTTGATATATAATAAAGTTACCAGATGTAATACCAAATATGAACAACAACATTCCTGTCCTAGGCTATACATTTAGCGCACATCTGTGCGCGTTGTCACCGGCTTCACAGCTATCAGTTATACAACTTTTTCTTTACGCTGACTTTCTTCGTTTGTTCTCAGTACTTTGTACAAACCGCTGATGGCTTTTACATCGCCATACGGTAGCACAAAACACTGCAAACTGTTTTGCAGGTTTCCTCAGCATATTTGTAGAGAATTCTGTACGGTCAGAGTAAACTATAAACAATAAATTTCGCTTTTTTTCCAGGAATAACTACAAGTACGCATTTATAGGTTGATTTGCAAGTCGAGTATATTGTGTAGACAGAATATCTAGTAACTTATTTGTGATTCCCTTTAAGATATTTTATGTTGTAAAGGGTAGACCAAGAATTAGCTCTTACATTGAATTTAAATTTAAATATTCGCGGGCGATGTTTCAAATTGATTCTTGTGCTTTTTTGATATCAAGATAATTAGCCATTTATTGAGTACGGTTCAAGCTTGTTAACGTTCCTTTAAAGACTATTCTTCAGAAGGTGCCTCCTTACCGTAATAAAGGTTAAAAATACAGCTACAGTATACTAATCGCATGGTGCTGTTCCTCTGTAAATGTATAGTAAAATTAAAGTTACTGTAGATAAAGTTAGAGATGTAGTATTGTTTTTTTATCAAATATAATATTAAAAATGTATCAAACTCCTTTTGACAATTACTGTAGACATTTTTCCCTACGTGCAATTAATCAAACTCCAACTGTCATTAGTTTGAGCAGGGTCACAGGGAGAGTACAGTATTTTTAGCTTCTTCCCATGATACATATATCGTCATTTGTCACTCGACTTTACAATACATTTTACAGAAAAAAATATTAAAATAACCAACCTAGTAAATCACATAGGTCGTATTTTTTTTAATGAGGAAACCTCCGGTCTCTCCTTTTGCTGGTGAGCGTCACAAATTTATGACAGCAATATAGAGAGACTTGACAAAACGTTAGATGGCACAAGTCCTAGGAGCTGTATTTGTGTGACGGGAGCGTGACACTTGACATTTATGCACCTTCCACCGGCTTTATTATCTGCGGCTCATTTGAAACGCCACGAGTCACTCCAACGATATATTATGTAATGTTATGTTGATTCTATGATGCCTTAATTCTATTCTTATGTTTTTATGTTAAACTTACGAAACAAGCTTGTCTTACATGTATAAATAATATTTTCTTTTCACCTTCAAACTAATTCTAACTAACTACATAAACAGTAACCGATAAATGAGGGTCGAATTGAGACAAGCGCATCAAGGTACAAAGGTCTCAAGGTAAAAACTCGAGATCAATTGGGTTGGTCGTCGCAACAATAAGTGCTGTACACTGTATTACTGTAGTGTACTATACCTTCGCATGGCGAACGGCGAGCATGTTGTAAGACGGCGCGACATCTCCCGCCAGCACTACATGGCACACTGGACACTTGACACACTGTATACACTACACACGCTGTTTTTCTACGAGTGACCGCGATCCCCTGACATTACCAAAACAAATAGCAGAGCGAGCTTGCAGCGAGACTGTGGCACTTTTTGCGAGCAAAAGCCTCCGCCATACCAGTCGCAGAACTGGTCGCGAGGGGAGCGGAGAGCAGGACCGGTCCGACCGGCAGCGTCTGCGCCCGCGCCGCAATACACGCGCGGCCTGATGTGGCGCGTTCCAATACACCTACTAGCTATCTATACTACAACCTCCGGTCATTGTTGGATAATAATGGCCGTGGCTAATTTATTATTATTTCATAAGTAAGCGTGAAAACTCAAACCCCTAGATTAAAATATAAAGTTAACAAAACGCCTTATTCATAAACGGTTTTCATTCATGTCTTTTGCAAAGACTGCTTACTTAAGGATGCAGATATTATTCATAATGTATAAAGATGTATGAAAATAACAAGGGTAGCTCTTTTAAACGATATGTATATAATTACCACTTACGTATATTGTCTCTCTGAACATTTTTTTCAAAGATATGTATGTAACCAAATCCAAACGACTTGTAATCTCTGAGATAAACCGCTTCGCAGTGTCTATGTTAAAACGTGTCCCCAGAAGGCAATGGCACTGAGCCCCATTTAGATGATGAAATAACTCTCAAAAACATAACCATTGGCGTATTTCTAGCCCATTAAATGTGCTCCAATGATGGATCGTCCCCTTCTGTCACTTTCAGGTTACAGAGGAATTTACCCACTGAAGGTTCATTCTTTACATTTTCGTAGATATTTAAATATTATGTAACAAATATTTATATTACTGAGTTTCCGTTTTTTTATTATATTTTTAAATGATGATGATGATATACTCCAAGCCCATAGCGGCCATAGCACCCAGTCTCAACGGACCAGTCAACTACTGAGGATATATTATAAAGCATACCGCCTCTCGCAATCTGAAGGGACGGTTATGTGATACGACCGAGGGGAAATCACATGAAGGACCGACGGCTATAAGTACTCTATAATCGGAAAAAACTCAGTAACACTCTTTGGACCGACCCGAAGGTATACCTCTTGATCAGTTGAAGTTTTTTCATTACTTATGCAGTACCATGCTGTACATACTTACTAATTAGTACTATACACAACGAGTAAATCTAAATAACTAGACTACCAATACTATGTGCCTCTATTATTTTCACCCTTTTCTGTCAATATCATAGAGTACCCACCTACTGACTTTTGCATCAATAACAGAGAGCGTTTCATAATCCCGTGTCGGTGTTATTATTGTGTCGCATCAGCGGGACCTTCGGCGGGAACAGCCACACCTGCACCTACACTACTGATATTGTTTTATCAATGAGGTACCCGTATTACATGATCTTTACACGAAAACAAACAATATTTCCTCGCTAACGTAATAATACCTTACGATGAGATGTATTTTAAGAGTGTTTTATTAAGCTGATATCATACAAACGAAGACAAGACGATTACTAGGCAACGACACGAAGCGAGACAGGCTGCCTATCTATGTTGTAAATATATTGTTTAAATATACAATTTGCTATATGAGATATCACTTTCTTATAATACCAAGTTAATAACTAATAAAATTAAGTCACATGGGACGGAGTAAACCACTATACGAATTATTTTTCTATCACGCTAATGAATGTGATCGGGTTTGTTCGAAGAGCCACAAAGGCGCGTGGCTGCGCTTCGCCGCGATATTTCCCCGCGGGCGATACCTAGACGTACTTATTCGACACGATTGCTACTTACTTTGCTTGTACGTGCGCGAGTTCCACGCGCGGATTGTTGGCAGAAACTCCGCGTATTTCTTGCACCTGTTACGTACATATTCTGTAAATAATGTTCTCTATGAATGCTCGAATTGATTTAGTTGGAGCGCGAGCCGTCACGGGCGCTGTTTTATAGAATACTTAACCATAATGTCGCCGCACTTATGTGATTTTGACTTTCTCTCTTTAAGTAGATTAGTGTGATTTTGTAATATTTTGCTGTAGGACTAATTCTAGAGTAAAGTAAGTAAAACACTTTTAATAACGACGTCCAAGACTCAAGAACCATAGCAGCAGAGATAGACAAGCTTCGGCTCTGAAATTCCAAGTTCTACTAGTTTTCGAGGCTTACTATTAAAACAAATAGATTATAATATTGTGTATTTGTTTTTTTTTGTACTTAAAAGCTCTGAATGGCCATCAATAGTATCCATCTTATAATAATGGCGTAGACAGGTAGTCGTACGGTTTCACGTAAAATAAAGCAAGTACCTTACTAACAAAAAATGATTTAATTTACTTCGTCAATAATTAATCATCATCATCATCAGCCTATCGCAGTCCACTGCTGGACATAGGCCTCTCCAATTTCACGCCACTTAGTTCGATCTATGGCTTCTCGCATCCAGCTCCTGCCAGCCGTCTTGCGCAAATCATCGCTCCACCTGGCTTGTGGACGTCCTACACTACGTTTGCCGAGACGCGGTCTCCACTCAAGAACTCGTTTACCTCAACGGTTATCGGTTCTTCGGCAAATGTGGCCAGCCCACTGCCACTTCAGCTTGCTAATCCTGTGGGCTACGTCGATGACCCTGGTTCTTTGTCGGATCACCTCGTTTCTAATGCGATCCCTTAGAGATACGCCGAGCATATACCTCTCCATTGCACGCTGAGCGACTTTGAACTCATGGACCAGTCGAACCGTAAGTGTCCACGTTTCGTCTTCAGGCACTGTGGGATCGATGATGAGAAGACCCGACGAAGTTTCCCAAACGCTGCCCGACCTAGCTGAATTCTTCTGTTCACCTCGTCCTCAAAGCTTTTTCTACCTAACTGCAAAGCCTGCCCGAGGTGTACATATTTTTGAACGATTTCGAGAACGGCACCGTGTACCGCAACCGGTTCCGGTAGTACATGTTCATTGAACATGACCTTGGTCTTGTCCAAGTTCATCCGTAGGCCGATGTGCACAGACGAGTCAGCCAGGTCGTTCAGCATCTGTATCTGTAGGTACTGCAGCGTTTCTGCCATGATGACGATGTCATCTGCAAATCGCAAGTGAGAGATGTATTCGCCATTGTTGTTAAAACCGCGCCTTTTCCAGTGCAGCGTCTTAAACAGGTCCTCCATTGCATTAGTGAATAATTTCGGGGATATAACGTCCCCTTGCCTCACTCCTTGATGCAATGGTATGGGTCTTGTATGCTGATCCTGTACTTGGACGGTCATAGTAGCGGCTTTGTAGAGACATCTCAACACTTGGGTGTACCGCCAATCTACTTGGCAACGCTGCAGGGACTCCAGAACAGACCAGATCTCAATCGAGTCAAAAGCCTTTTCATAGTCCACAAATGCTAGACACAAGGGCTGATTATATTCTTCGGTCTTCTGTATTATCTGCCGCACTGTGTGGATGTGTTCTATGGTGCCACATCCGCTCCAAACCCAGCCTACTCCGGTGGCTGGTATTCGTCGAGTATTCGCGCAAGACGGTTCGTGATGACTATTGAAAACAGCTTATAGAAGTGGCTCAGGAGGGAAATGGGCCGATAGTTCTTCAACATGGTTTTATTTCCCTTTTTGAAGAACAGGACGACCACACTCCTACTCCACGCTTCTGGAGTCCTCCCTTCGAACAGGACAGCGTTGAAAAGCTTTTGGAGCGCCTTTAATAGGGGTTTACCTCCAGCCTTTAACAGCTCTGTAGTAACGCCATACCTTCCAGGGCTTTTCCATTTTTCAGCTGTCTAAGAGCCATCTCGATTTCGTCAATGCTGACTTCTGACAGATCTTCGGTGAAGTGGTGTGTTAATGTGGCTCGAGGGTCTTCATTTTCGGGATCAGATCGAGACGCATGCGAAGCGTACAAATCGCCATAGAAGCTTTCTACTTCCGAAAGGACAGCCAGCTTGGAAGCAACGACTTCTCCGCTTACTGTGGTCAGCTTCGTCAAATGGCTTCTTCCAAGAGATTTCACAAACACTTTTGACCCCCGATTCTGCTCGATTGCTCTTTCAATCAAAAGAGTGTTGGAGCATCGGAGGTCGTGTCGTACACGCTTACTAATCTCTTGGTTTAGAGTCCGCTTTGCCGATGAAGTGACTGGCGGGTTCTCACGTCTTTCCTTCACTAACCCTAGTGTCCTCTCTGAAAGTTTCGACTTCGTGCCTGTACGCTGCATTTGACAAAATCTCGTACCTTTACTCCTGAGGATTCGAACCACGTTTTCAAGGTTCTGGTTTACGTCTCTTGTGGTTTCCATGGCAACAAATCGGTTTTCCAGATTTGACTGGAATTTTTCAGATCCCATCTCGACTTGGAGCAGAGTTGGTCGGAGCCTGGACTTCATCATGCGGACACGTTCAGCCTTGAAGTTGATATTCAGAGAACCTCGGACTAGTCGGTGATCGCTACCGGTGTTAAACCTATTGAGCACTGAGACGTCTCTGAATATGTGCCTTCTGTCCGTTATGATGAAATGGATCTCATTTTTTGTCATAGCGTCCGGGGTTTTCCACGTCCACTTTCTTTGGGGCCGCTTCTCGAAAAATGAGTTCATCAAAAACAGCCCCTCCCGCTCGAGAAAGTTGGTGAGCATTTGCCCCCTATGATTCCTGTTTCCAAATCCATGGGATCCTATTACCGATTTGCCGCAGGTTTGTACTCCCACTTTGGCGTTGAAGTCACCCATAACAACGTTGTAGTGGGTTTTAGTAGTGGAGTGGAGGGCCCTCGATATGTCATCGAACATATCCTCCAGCTCATCGTCCGAGTGAGCCGAGGTCGGTGTGTACACTTGTATTACTTTGAGGCGATACCTCTCGATAAGCTTGACAATGAGGTACGCTACCCTGTTCGACACACTGGAAATTTCCACAACGTTGCCAGAAAGCGACTAGTTTACCAGAAACCCCACGCCACCTTGGGATCGTTGGTCTCCCTCGCGGAAGTACATCAGGTGACCTGAGTCCAGGATTATGGTATCCTCCCCCTCTTTTCGGACTTCACATAACCCTAACATGTGCCACCTAATCTTCCCAAGTGCCTCCTCAAGTTGTACCAGATGCGAGTCTAGCCGTAACGTGCGGCCGTTGAATGTTGCCAGGGTCAGTCGTTTGTGGTGGCCTCCCGCAACCCGGTGATTCTTAGCACCCCCTGTCACGCCGTAACCGTGGTCGCCACCATGACCAGGAATAGCGGGACTACCGGGAACTGGGGGCCGTGGCTTCTGTTGCTTACTCATGGAGGGGTTTAGCCCATAATCACCACGCTGGGCAGGCGGGTTGGTGATCGCAGGGCGTAACTTGTTGCACCGGTGACGCTGCTGCCCATCACCGGCCTATTGTATTTAGTTACGCCTTTTGGGATGAATATACCGCCATCGGTCGGTCGCCAGAGCCTCGTTTGTTATCTAGCAGGGTGCACCGCGTGGAGGTGAGGTTGGCTGGGAGCGAAAGATTGTGGTTCGCCCCCACACACCACTTTAATAATTTCCAAAATATAATCACCAGCACATAGATCACATTAACTTTACTATTTATTTATTTATTTATTTATATACATCATGCACTTAACGTACATTGGCGGACTTAATGCCTAAGGCATTTTCTACCAGTCAAAGGTTTAAAATATAATTGGATTGAGCCAGCAGCGATTCGTCGTAGACGTGGTGCGCAGGCGACGGTCCGATCTAAAGTGACCTACGACATGGCCGCCCCACCACCAAAGCAACGACGTTCGCTAGAGTGACAGATGTCAGTCACTCTTTGGCACTTGATAGTGATTTAAATTCCGAAACGCGCCGACATACTTAATACGATGCCATACAATTTATTCAATTACTATATATTTAACATTTACTTTATCATAAACAGTCTGCAACTATTTAATATCTCCAGTCCTTAACAACAGATCAAGTTGCACAAGATTTTTAATTATTATTTTTTGATAAAGACGTAATTATGTTTTACTTACTAAAACATTACAAAGCAATGTAATGTGTCATGGCAGTCAAAATAATAAATAGCTAATGATTTCAATGAAGCCTTGAATTTTATTTTTATAATTGGATATCAATTGCTCCTTCATATTTTTTATGTATGGGCCTGCCAAACTTACTCTACTCTGCCTGGTGGAAAGGATAAGTAGAATCCAAGAGTGATGACTCATTCAAGAGTACTCATTTGGCTGCCTAGTAATGCTTCTGCATCATTGCACCACCGGTTTCTGTAAAATATGTAGTTAATTAGGGTAGTATTTTTTTCCGAGCTTTATTTTTATTTTGAATTGAACTATCACCGCTGTAATTATTTAAATAAGTTGAACACAACGTTACTGATATTTATATAAGATATCGAGGTAAATACAAATAATAAACTCTTATCATTATCATAATCAATAAATAAATAAAAAGTCATCCCGGACATGCACATTAAATATGCATTAATAACACGGGACAGGCACATTTAATAATTATTAGTTACAAGAAAACAAATACAAACAAGCAATGAATAAATACATGTACAGTAATGCCTATTTACCCGACTACGGCAAAGCCCAAGCAGGGTTATTAGATAGACAACACTTTATTTGTGCACCAGGATTTTTACAATGTTTGCACTATTACTCAAGAGATACCTAAACTTTTAGAATTATTGAGGGAGCTTTATAGGATGATTTCAAAATATTCCCCATAAACCAGTAATCGTGTATTTGGTGTTATTTTATGTGCACCTTGAATAAAGATTTGTGAAGGAAATTGGGTGAAAGCCGTTTTACGAGAGGCTGTAAAACTTGACACGTGAACAACTAGAATTTGAAAAACAGTCGATGTTTGGTTAGTTCAACATGTACACGCCCAACGAAAATATAAAATTTTAACGGCTTTATTTGGGATCAAGGATTTGTAACTTATTACTTTTTAATGTTTATGTCATATTACTAATTAACTGTTTAATGCGTAAAATCATTTAGGAAAAAATATAAACAACATCACTAAATCGGTCGAAACAGACAAAACTAAATCGATATCTGATAAAATTCGTGTAATATTCTCTATAGAAGCCTCCAAGTGCGAGTCAGATTCGTGCACCGAGAGTTCCGTACAAACTTGTATCTATGTAAGTAAATTTTATGCTTTATCTGTGCTGTATGATGTTGCTTCGTACCAAATTTCAAGATTCTGAGTTCACGGGAAGTACCCTGTACGTTTTGTTTTACAAAAATTTGCTGAAGTTGGTTTAGAAGTTGGATTTTATTCACGGCTCTTGGCCCTTGGACTTGCATTTGATAGGAAATCAGCTTTATATTTCAACACGCTCCTGAGAAAAAGGGTCTGGACTGACAGATGGACAAGAAAGTGATCCTGTAAGGGTTCCGTTTTTCCCCTTCAAGGTACGGGTCCCTAAAAGTAACAGTAAATAAAAGTATTCCACGATTTTCTTGCTTGAAGTAGTTCCTTTATTTTAAATAAAAGCAGTATACTATGAAGCACCGATCTTATTTAATGGAATGTAGATGATCATTTTAGTTCTATATTACTCTTACTGATTGTAATATCTTAACAAACATCTACGTCATTTGCGATTAAAAAAGTAAAAAATATGATTTGAAATTTCAGTTTGACTTTAGCGGTAATACCCGAAGTGTCTCGTTACGGGCTGACAAACCTTTGAGGATTATTCGACGACGTGTGTGCCGCTTGAGGGCGTCCTTTCATGTAGCCACAACAATCCTTGAACCGAAAAGTAGACGCACGAGGGTAATCTTCACTAACAAAATCACTCTTCACCAGTACCTACACATATTCTACGATATCGTGTACCCTTATTTTAATTAGAGATGATCTTATTGAATTGATGTAAACTTATTTATTAGACTTGATTGATTAGCCTAAGTATTCAACGTACACTGCTATCTGTGAAAAATATTTTTAAAATGAATTAGTTAATTAAAGTAACAAACTAAATATAATGTCGGTGATTTTTTTAAATTGATCGCTAATTTTTGCTTCAAAATTTAACTAATAGCCAGTTTCTAATAACTGGTGACCCATTCTCTAAATGAAATGTTACAACATGAATATGAATGTCAATGGTTTGAGAAAATAATGTCTCGATGTGGCTCAAATTTTTGTCTTGGAAATATGAAAAGTGAATACAAAAAATATATAGATATAATCATGTTACTGTGAGGCCGTAACTTAAGCCGCCATGGAGCCAGCGGCCTCAGTAGCCAGAAGCCCTCACGCCCAAAGTACCAAGTCAAGCCATGTTTAGATTTACTTGAATTTGTCTGTTTATGTTCCGGAAAAAGAGAGACTAAATAAAAAGGTAATCCGGGTTATCTTTATGATAGTCTTAAACATGTGAAATATGGTTGAACCTGTTCACGTGACAGAAATAAGAGAATATCGTATGTAAAGCATTTAGCGACGCCACATTTAAAAAAAGGTTACGCTTTTGAACATTACCTTATGAATATATTTTTTCCTTCTCATTTTATAAGATTCACAACAATGAGGCATTGTTTCACCGGTTACAGATAATTCCGGATAACTATCTGACATATAGTTTAAAACAGTTAATGTGAGAGGTATTTCAACTTATCTGTCGTATTAGTTATCTGAAACTTATCTGTAATCGATGAAACAGGTCTTGGACTAGCAAATTTATAACCAGAAGTGTTATGCCATAATATCTGTAAAGATTAACCTACACAATAGATAGTGGTGAGTAATATACGACATTTGTTTTATATACTTTGGCCACTAACTACACTCAAATTTTGGACTTAAGACGCTGATAAATTGCAATATTTCTTTTATTTTCTGTAAAACACGTATTTTCATTTCATGAGGGTCTTATTTCATTTTCTTTGTAATTATGAAAAATTTTACTCTTTTACTTATGTCAAAAAATATAGAAAAAGAACTGTTTGTTTATTTTGGTTAACCTGTATTGGTTTTAATAGGTGGTTAAAGAAGATTTTAATAGATCCTAATAGATAGCTAACAAAATAAGAAGTAATGTCATATAAAAAAAAAATACTTGAACACATTCGACTAAAGCCTAAAGTGGCGAATATAATCATTATATAAAACAATTAAATACTTCTTCAGTCTACACAATAAAAGCACCACTAAAATAAAGTCGAACTGACAACATTCCATGATAATTTAGATCCTTTGTTCTGGTTCTGAAATATTAAAATGTAATTATTTCAACATTAGAGGTGCATATGTCTAGCAACGGACTGCGACGATCAAACATTTAAAGTTCTTGTCTCCTACTGTTCACTTACATTTTATAATATTTAATTTAACCACTCCAATATAACGAACACCATAAATGCACATTAGAGAAATAGCTGTAAATCAGAAATAGTTGGTGCTGTTACGTGTTTCCCAAGCGCGCCCCTGGCAGGGTCTACACAACCATCGTAAGAGATACTTTGACTGTGTTATATGATCCCGCTCCAAAAGTAGGTCCCTTTTGTTGATCCCTGCCTGTAAAGATCATAACAGAACGAACGCACGGCTCCGATCTACTCTTAAATACATTAATCTTATTCGTATTTTCCTTGTTTTCAAAATATGGTAAAGAGTATTTATACCGAAAATTCAACTGAAAACGGTTTTTTTACTATCTAATCGCGTTGAGTGATCAAAATTCAGAATTGTGTTTTTTTATTATATGCCTGGGGTAATAAAAATAAAGATTTGTGTTTAATATTATTTCAAAAGTATATATTTTACATATATGTGGGGGCAAGAATCTAAGGTAGATATTTTAATATCTCTTTCAATAAAAAATAATTCATCTACGTAACAATATCAGTTAAAATTAGAACGGATAGTTTATAGCTAATTTTGTATATGAACATTTTCCCAGAAGCACTGCTACACGCTATTTTAAACTCATTATTTAGAGTACTCTATAGATAATGTCAACTAGATTTTAATTTAATTTGTTGAAACATTTGCGTACAATTCGAACACTTAAGAATCGATTTATTTTACTTTTGCAAATAGAATACCCAAATTATAAAGGACCCGCGTCTGGTGTACATGGGTTAATTATTATGAACACCCCTCTCGAATTCTTACCAAACCGCAAGATTTAGGTATTACTTTCATGTTACGGCAGCGGATATCTGTCAACGCTAAACCTTTCTAATTGCATGTTAAGAGCAAAAATCAGTTTTAAGCCATAATTTAAAGGCAACACGTATCACAAACGTCTCCACAAAGCTCGCCGTGCTTTAATTTGTTTTAAGAATCTTCTCGCACCTGTTTACGCGTACATAGCAGCTTTTGACGATGATTAATCACATGACGTCACGGCAAGATGAAGGGACGCGCTCACGACCATAAATCATACGCGACGTACTTCATAATTTTAAAACTATTTCACGGAACGATTGCTCCTGGTGCTACCGGCGCCGCAACGCCCGCACCACTGCAACCAACACCTCATTTTTCTTTCAGAATTTGACGCTGGCATTTCAAGATGCGTACACACTTAAGCATAATCTCAAATCCTTCTTAAACTCAGTTTATGCCAGGGTCTGATGGCCCGAGTTGACATAAATGATCTTGAGTACCTATATAATACGTTTATAAGTGTACTAAGTGTTTTTTGAAAAAAATTACTCATGTATTGTTTGTTCAAAGTGAATACAGAGTATTCATTATCGACACCATCACGTGCATATATCCTAATTGTTTCAAACCAAACAGCTTTATACTTACTTCGTTGGAAAGTCATAGATACATCTATATATATATGTATATATATATGTATATATATATGTATATATATATATTTGTCAGTTGTCTAGTACCCATAATACAAGCTCTGCTTAGTTTAGGACAAGATGGCGTTGTCTGTTTAGATGTCCGAAATATTTATTTATTTACATATATTCATAATGTATAATTAACACTCAGCTAAACCATCTGCTTGTCTGCTTCCATATACAATAATCAATATCAAATAATACAGTATTAACACAGAAAATGTAAAGTTATTTTAACTCAGACAACATTCGTATTGAAACACAGTCGGTATCGGGCCTGCCGCAACGGATAAATACCCTAAAATTGTTCCACGCCGGTCATTTATCGGTCGATCGGGCGCTCACGTCGGATTATTACTCTCATACCACAACCAATACAATAGAATGTTTCATGATGCGATAATGCTTTTTATACACGTGTCAATGCCTGATGTCGATCTGATGTTCCTGTTATATATGTACTGTAGATATGCGATCATTTATACTTACACATTTTTATTTGTTCATTTTTATATAGGCCGCGTGTATATCGGTATCACGGTAAAATTAGTCAATGTGTTATTATTTTTAGTTATTCTGATGTATAAGCTATACCTATTGCTGTAAAGTTTCATAAAAATCTGTTAAGTAGAATTTGAGTGAAAAAGTGACAAACATCCATACTTCCATATGTCCATATTGACAAACTTTCCGTTTATAATATGAATAGAGTTTACTACAAGTTTTTTCTACAATACACCGAGCAAACGAATCGAATTGAAACAACGACCTTTAGCTCAGCAGTCAGGTCCACTAAGCACAGGACCAACTGGCCCTACTATTGTTTGTAGATTTTCCATTTTATTTTAAATCCATGCAAAATTCATAGCCATCATCAACATCATTTATAGTCGAATATATATCGACGTGGCCATTATTGGACAGGTTAGCACTTCTATTTCAATGACTACTCCAAATCAAATTAACCGAGGTACGCGACCTGATTCTATAAATGAAACAACATGGACGCTCTTCCTTTTTCCAGTCATTTCTGATCTAAAATAAGGACAATTCAATAACAAAATTGTAAAATTCTTTAGGGACTAAATTATATTTTGTGTAAGAAACAAGTTTGCTGCTAATAAATTTGTGAGAAAAAGCTGTAAGTTTTTGTTGGTGCTTCTTTGCGCCAAAAGTTTATATCGTTTACTAATTATGATAGTATGTGGTGATACACAATCTCATAAGTACGCCGTAAGGGTACCGCTCGCTCGGAAGATTGCGATGTCGCCACTCATACTATGAAGGGGATTTAATGACGTGAACTGGGTCATCAACTTATATATCACTACTTTTTTCTTTTTTTAGATAATTCCCACTTTAGAAATACATCCTGTGCCGCGGGGGACTTTAGAAATTTACATGAAACGGACACAAGGAATACCCAGACTTTGAACAACAATATGTGAATTGCATAAATTATTCGGGATTTGAACCCAATACAAACAGCGGGTTAAAAAGCGATCGCTTAAACCACTAGGTAAACCGTGCAGTTTTAGTAAGGATCAATAAGTAGCGGTACCTATAATAAATGTTTTTCCGTGGAGTAGTTTGGAGTGTGGTAAGTTTTGCTCCAAGTGTTTCTTCTCGTAGACCAAAGCTAGGGTCTTGGGGTCTGTTTAAGTGATGTTCTACAACATCTGTAACTACAGGTGGGTCATTGGTTTAAGCCCTAAAGGGCCTCTTAGTAGCTTCAGGTATTTAAGGTTTCTTCAGTGCGACCTGTACTTAGCGAGGTCGAGCTCCTCGGGGTGTAGACCCAAAGGAGCACCCGTCAGCCAGCACTAGGTCGGGGGTTGAAGATAAATAGGTACTAGATAGTTCGGGAGTAGTTGGCACGGAGACGAGGTCTCGAGGCAGGCAATACCTGTCCGGTGGTCGCCGATGGTATGGCGCGAGCTCTCGCAGGTGGCGAACTTGCGATCCGTCAGCACGCACGAACAGGTTAGCGNATATATATGTATTGACAAACGTAAAACAAAGAATTTCAATTAGTAACAACCTTCAATTTCTGCTCGTGATACAAATGGAGTAGGCATTCAACATTTCGGAGCTAGTAGGTGTGTAGGTGTGTGCCACTGTCCGGTATCGCGCCTCCACTTCCCAGTTTCATCGAAACGTCAAGTTACTTCTCGATTAAATTTCTCTTGCCATAAGATAGTCAATGTTATTTAGCGATTAATAAATGAAGGTTATTATATCATATATATAGGCAATAGCCTATATTTATTAAATTTAAATGAAATAAATATGGTTTTGTATACCAAACTAGCTGAGCCCCGCGGTGTTTCCCGCGGTTTTCGTTGTAACCGCGAGTAACGCCACGGAGTGAAGCTAGTCTACAAAAAGTTGTTTTAGTCACTTCGTTCAGCGTGAGCTATCGGCCAGTGAAAGCCCCATCAAAATCGGTCCAGCCATCCCAGAGATTAACCAGGACAAACCGACGAACAGATAAAAATTGAAAAAAAAATGGTATATGTACCGTGTATACATTCATATTTTAGTACATATTTTATTTATTTATTTAAACTTAATACACATATTGTACATTGGTAGACTTACTGCCATGGGGTATTCTCTGCCAGTCAACCTTTGGAGTGATATAAAAATAGGCAGGTGCAAAATGGTGTATGAGTGGAATTTAACTCAGTACATAACAACAAACATAGGTTTGTTACAAACATAAAGGAATAAGTTACATAATTAATATATAAATATACTTATAGATAAATTATACCATGACATACTATAGAAGATAATATCAAATAATAAAATTTAAAATACAAGTACTCAGTCGGACCCTATCGTTGTGACTGTTCGGCCAATCCGTTGCGAAGCATATCGAGTACTTTTGCCTTCCAAAGCGCGTTCCAAAGAAGTACTGACTGCACGAAGAAGAAACAACTTATGAAGCTGGAAATGTTGCCAAAGAAGAAGCATATTGTGTCTTGACTGAAGGTTTCGATCATGAGTGGAGCATAAGAAACGAAAGTTGGGTACGAGATATTCAGGTATCAATGGAGAATTAAAAGAAAAGAGAGAAGTGAGAGCACGCAAACTACAACGCTGTTGAATTGGGATCCAGTGTAGCTGGGAACGGAAAGCAGATACATGGTCATACTTACGAAGATTGAAAACGAATCGAATGCAGTTATTGAGAAGGCGGTCTAGTTTATTGAGGATGTCTACATTTAGGTCAAAATAACACACATCACCATAGTCGATTAAGGAAATTATTAGGGACTGCATAAGCCCCATATTATATAAAGCCCCAGGTTCTTTACCACTATACTCAGAGACATAGTCAGGTTGTTATAGAAAACCGGTGTAATGCCCGACATATCCAACCTGCTCAACAGTAGCTTGCTTCCCACGACGATCACTTGACATTTGGTAGGGTTTACACATAAACCGAACCTCGTTAACCAATCTCTCACAAAGTCCAAGTCATTGTTGACTTTCTCAAGGGCATATGATAATACATATTATGTCCCCCACACTTGACTGCGTGTACAGTTATAAGTCATCAGCGTACAGATAGTTAATCAAACAGAATAAGTCCTTCCACAGTAATTTAGATAGACATTAATTTATCGGTGCATGCCCTTATGTTCAATATGCATGAAACGGTGACCTATCAAAAATATATTATTTATTGTGCAAATCATACTACTTTTTATAAATTAATACACTGTTAAGAGTTTTATTTTGAGTTTCGTTTTTTTATGTAATAGGAGGGGGGGGGGGCAAACGGTCAGACTTATCGCCTGACGGTAAGCGATTACCTCCGCACATGGACACCCGCAACACCAGAGGCGTCACAAGTGCGTTGAAAGGTTGGGGCATCCTCACTCACTCCGCGGGTTCCGAGAGGGGCGTTCGGCGTCAATGCCGTGATGCGCCTGTGGGCCGTGACCGAAGAGGCGGTTAGCTGTGGCGGCGTGGTGTTGGCGGTGTCTCTGGACATCGCCAACGCCTTTAATAGTCTGCCATTCAGCTGCATCAGGGAAGCAGTCCAGTATCACGGGGTGCCAGAGTACCTGAGGCGGCTGGTGGCAGACTATCTAGAGGAGCGTACCGTCGTGTACGAGGACCGAGAGGGCGCCTTGAGACGGCGACCCATGTCATGCGGCGTTCCGCAGGGGGCTGTCCTAGGACCACTCCTGTGGAACGTGGGGTACGATTGGGTCCTTCGAGANGCCTTTAATAGTCTGCCATTCAGCTGCATCAGGGAAGCAGTCCAGTATCACGGGGTGCCAGAGTACCTGAGGCGGCTGGTGGCAGACTATCTAGAGGAGCGTACCGTCGTGTACGAGGACCGAGAGGGCGCCTTGAGACGGCGACCCATGTCATGCGGCGTTCCGCAGGGGGCTGTCCTAGGACCACTCCTGTGGAACGTGGGGTACGATTGGGTCCTTCGAGAACGTCTCCCCTCCGGGCTGGGCGTAATTTGTTACGCCGATGACACGTTGGTCACAGCCCGGGGGCGAACTTCCAGGAGGCGGCGTGCCTGGCCACCAGGGGAGTCTCTCTGGTGGTCGGGCGCATCGAGGCGCTGGGCTTCCGGGTGGCCCTGGACAAGACGGAGGCCCTGCTCTTCCACGGGCGCCATCGTGAGCCGCCCCCCGGCGCCTCCATAGTGGTCAACTCGGTCCTCGTACCGGTTCGGGCCCAGATGAAATATCTGGGTCTGATCCTCGACGGTAGATGGCTCTTCGACGAGCACTTCCGACAGCTTGCTCCGAAGCTGGTCAGCGCTGCCTCTGCCCTTGGGCGACTTTTGCCCAATCTGGGTGGAGCCAGGGTCGCTACGAGAAACCTCTACACGGGGGTCGTCCGGTCGATGGCGCTGTACGGCGCACCGGTGTGGGTGTCGGCTCTGACCGCCCAGAATAAGGCGCGCCTCTGACGCCCTCAGAGGGTATTGGCAGTCAGAGCCATACGCGGACACCGCACGGTGTCGAATAAAGTGGCGTTTGCCTTGGCCGGAACACCCCCGTGGGATTTGGAGGCGGAAGTGCTCGCCGAAGTTTATCGACGGGTGGCTGAATTCCGGGCGGAGAGTGGCGTTCGCCCTCCGCCCGAAGAGGTACGCGAGTGGCGTGAAGCCGCCCGTCGAGTCACGATGATTCGTTGGTCTTCGCGGCTGGAGGCTCCACGTGCTGGCTTCGCCACCGTGGAGGCGCTCCAGCCCGTCATCCTCGAGTGGGCAGGGCGGCAGCACGGGACCTTTTCCTTCCGACTGACGCAGGTGCTTTCCGGGCACGGTTGCTTCGGGAAGTACTTGTACTCGGTCGCGCGGAGGGAATTGAGTCCCGCCTGCCACCACTGCGACTGCAGTGAGGACTCCGCCCAGCACACGCTGGCGGTGTGCCTCGCTTGGGTCCTCACTGCAGTCATCGGAGGAGATCTCTCGCTGCCGGCCGTCGTACGCTCCATGGCCGGCGGCGAGAGCAGTTTTACCGCGGTCGCGACCTTCTGCGAGGAAGTCATCTCGCGGAAGGAGGCGGCGGAGAAGGCCCGGGAGGACGATGTCCACTCGGACCCGATGTCGATGTCGCCCGGTTCGCCGGCGGCGGAGGCGCGCCTACCAGCGCCTCATGCCGCCCTGAGTGTGGCTGCGGATGGGCGGGACGGGTTTTCCCCCCCATCCGCTACATAGGCCACGTAACGCGTGTGTTGTACGTCGCCTCAATTGAGAGTTACCATCAGACGACGGAGCCCGCTTCAGTGCGGGCAGGCGCTGGGTGGGGTCCGGATGGCGTAAGAAAGCGGTTCCCGGATCTCTCCCGTCTCAGGCGCAGAGTGGCACACCGTGGTGGTTTAGTGGGTAGTCTGGCGAGTCAGTCAGGAGTCCCACACAAAGCGAACCCCCTGTGCCCGCAGGGGGGGAGCGAAATGCGTAAAGGCATTCCACAAAGTCAAAAAAAAAATCCTCACTCACTCGATGTAACACTAACCGAAAACCAGTGTGATGTGTCTGTAAGGCCATGGTATCACTCCGGTCGAGCCTATTCATGCACAATGTCACAAGCGGAGGAAAGCGAAGTAAAAAACAAAACGGTAACAAGGTTTAAGTTTTGATAAATCTTCAAGTTTATTAGATGTATAGGTATGAGGGGACTTTTTTGACTTGATTCTGTAAACGATACAACTTCATTAATTAACTTACTTTCAAAAAGAGTGAATACTATGACTTTGGTATAACAAAACGTCAATTCTATAAATGTTCACATTAATATTGATAAGTCAGACAGAGCTGGAATAATGAACCCTATTTTAGCGTCGCATCGCTCTCGTCTCTCGGCTTATCGGTGACTCATTGGAATTTTAATTGACTTATTTATTTTCAGTAAATCTTGAAATGTTTCTAGGTAAACAAATTAATTTCTTAATTATTTCGTTTAGATTAGATATTACATTAAATAATTAAGAAATTAATTGGAAAAACTGGTATTATTATTTAAATGATTATGTGTAACTGAAAATAAACTGTATGGTAATATGTGAATTTATAGATGTAAAGCTTAAGTTGGAGCTTCTCGAGTTCCCTGGAAACAACGCCGTGAACAAACTTGCAGAGGCACTATAAGTTCGTAGTGCTTCATCGAAATATCACATGAGCGTTCAGAAAAACGAGTAGAGAAGTATCAAAGGTACAAAGAGTTCGAGCTAAGAGAAGAGGTAACTCTGTCTCCGCTATATTTATCGAAAGGCCCGTGGCGTGAGCGCGTGTCAACACTTAATTCACTTACCGCTGCCAACTCTCACCCTAATAGTGCGAAACAAACTCTGTATCAATTCTAGATTAGTTCGACCGACATAGGTTGTTATGAGCTGGTTAAGGTTGGAGATTTCTATAGAATGTATGTATTCAAAAGGAATATAGACTGAGAAAGTTCGCTAAATAGAGATTTGCCAGTAGAAATGGAATATAGTAGTCGTAATACCGGCTAACAGCTAGGACGACTTATATTCAGCCAGTTAAAGTTAGTTCAGTCGTTAATTCTCACTCAATTATTTGGAAGTTTCGTACTCAAAACATGTTTTCAGGGGTATGGAAGAATACAGTCAGCAAAAGCTTGTATTTTATTAATTTTTGGTTTTCGTTCAGTTTAGTATTCGGTAAAAAGGTTTTCTTTTTTTTATCACATACGGAGCCGAAACATGGACACTTGCGGTTCGACTGGTCCATAAGTACTAAGTCGCTCAGCGTGCTATGGAGAGGGCTATGCTCGGCGTTTTTCTAAGGGATCATATCAGAAACGAGGTGATCCGACAAAGAACCAGGGTCATCGACGTAGCCCACAGGATTAGCAAGCTGAAGTGGCAGTGGGCTGGCCACATTTACCGAAGAACCGATAACCGTTGGGGTAAACGAGTTCTTGAGTGGAAACCGCGTCTCGGCAAATGTAGTGTAGGACGTCCACAGGCCAGGTGGAGCGATGATTTGCGCAAGATGGCTGGCAGGAGCTGGATGCGAGAAGCCATAGATTGAACTAAGTGGTGTGAAATTAGAGAGGCCTATGTCCAGCAGTGGACTGCGATAGGCTCATGATGATGATGATGTTGTTTTCGATAAGCAACAGAAAACAACATTCTCACTTTACTTGGATGGAATGTATCTGATTTTTAGATATTACTTTACGCCATGACAGCTACAGTTACAAGGTTGCAAATAGACTAACAGACATGGTAAAACTATAAGGATGTTCTTATTGGAATTGGACTAGGATGAAAGTCATTTAAGTGAGAGCCGAACAGAGTAGTCGTATGGTAATTGTTGTGTTATAGCTGTATATATTAAGAGTTACAACGCTAAGAAAGAACTACCAGGCAAGTGGTGGTTGTATAGAATGCCACTAAATTCGAAACGGAAATTTCTCATGAGTACGATATTAAAAAGTTTCCTACTTAGTGCAAATAGCGATGGCGTTATGACGTTGCATTTGTGACTAAGTGGTTGCAAGTGCCGAGCATTTAGCATAGCTTGGGTGTTGTTTAATTTATTTCCCTCCAATATTGAACTATAAAATCCAAAGCAAAAATAATAGGACGAACGAATTTTATTGATTGCAGATTAATCGTAAGAAAATTTATTAGAGTTTACTTATGGAAAAACTGCTAATATTCGTTATATTGGATGGAATAACCAACGTTTTAATATGACGAAAGAAAATTCTCGATCTGTGTTTACTGAACGAACCTTGGATTTTGGACGTATTTTATTAATATCTAACTAATGTTATAAAATATAAATACTTTTATTTTTGTTTAATGTAATATTATTTAATGCTCTTCTAACCTTAATAACTATCAATCCATAAAAAAATAGGTAGAATATATGTTAAGAACAATTTTATTCTATGTAATTATTTCGCTTTTATCCTCAGAATTAAAACAATTACTAGGAACAGGGTTCATCTGTGAGGAGCTGCCTTCGTAGTAAATGTTCAACGAAAGGTCTCCTGACGTGACATTAACATTCCTCACCGACATCGTCCTTGACACATGTACCGGAGATGGTGCTTAATAGCGGGTGTACGTGCAGCTAACGTGCGATGTATGGCCCCACGGTAGCTGAGAGACGCGGCGAGGGATGCGCGGTGTGCCGCTCCATGCGCCCTAATGACCGCCGCTCGACAACTTATACAATGAGCTATCGCATCACAAGCTTATAGAAAACATAGACTAATAACAAATGTATAAAGTTCGAGTTATCAAACTGTTGCTATAAGAATATTCGAAAATAGGAAACTATTTATCCTATTTCATGTTAATGACTACGGCCGCATAACGTAGTAGTTTGTGCAGGGGAACGCAACGTCAAAAGGTCGCGGGTTATGGCACATTTCACATGATTCTACATTCTATTTATATATATATCATAGTTTATAGTATTTTTTATTTATTTATTTATTTATGTATTCAATGAAATTACACAGAATAATATAAGTAATAAAAAGTGGGCACTATTTAGAGCTACAATTTTTAAAATGCGGCTGGCATCTAAAAAGTTAGAACCTGAGATGCAGCTACCTTTCAGTGACACAGTATTGCTAATCATTCATAGGTACATTGATCATGATTTGCCCAATACAAGTAATATGAGTACACACAATTTACGTTGCCCCACTTATAATATACAAAAACATGTAAAACTAAATGTAAAATCAATAGATATATAATAGACATAATAATGTTATGTTTGTGTGTGTGTGTGTGTGTG
>PKRV01000082.1:151191-187582 GCA_003709505.1 Hyphantria cunea | reverse complement strand
AGCACTGCCCTCTGGGCTCTTTCAAGGTGAATTAAGTGGCTCTTTGATGCTCCTCCCCAAGCAGAAATGCAGTATTCCAGTATAGATTGGCAAAGTGCGTAGTAAACCATTTTCATGACGTTCGGATCGGCAACATGTCTCAAATGTTTAAATACGTACATTAACTTACGTACTCTACCACACAAACTTTCAATGTGTTGTTGAAACGACATATGATCGTCAAGTAGGACACCCAAGTAACGAGCAACAGACGTCTGAGTAAGTGAAGGACAGTTGCAAACATCACTACAAACTTCCTGAGAGTGGACAGCAATTTTATAGTTGTGGTTGATTGACGTAGAATTTCTAATTTTGAATTACATAAGGGTTATTTTGTAAATATTTAAGGTAAGTTTATTGCTTGTTAGCCATTGAGTAACTTGGTTGAATCAAGTTGCGCAGCTTCATGAGTTTCTTGCCAGGTTGTGGACCCAAAAATTAATGCGGTATCAACCGCAAATGCTACTATTTTGCTACCTTTCGAAACAAGGTCACACATGTCGTTAATATATACTGAACAGTTTGAACCCCAGGATACTCCTCTGAGGAACACCATACAATACAGGAATTACAGAGCTTGTTAGTTCACCCACCCTAGTACACTGTGTGCGATTACTCAGGTAGCTCTGAAATAGCTTTAGTTGGTTCCCTCGAATGCCTAACTTTTCTAATTTAATGCACAACCTAGACATAGAAACCGTATCGAAAGCCTTAGCCAAATCAAGAAAGATTGCTAGGCATTTTTGTTTTTTATCTAATGATTCGGCTATATAGTTTGTAAGATCATGGACTGCGTTGTCTGTCGACCTGGAATTACGAAACCCGTATTGTCTATCGGATAGAAGGTTATTGGATTCTAAATATCCCTTTAACCTCTTGTTCATTATTCGCTCTAAAATTTTAGTACAGAAATTGGTCTGTAGTTCTGTAAATTCTGTTTGTCTCCTGATTTATGAATAAGATGGACCAAGGCTTTTTTAAGGTGATCTGGGAATACCCCAGTACTAATACAAAGGTTCATAATGTATGTGAGAGGCCGAACTAGAGTAGCTTTGAACTGTTTCAAAACATTCGTTGAAATGCCATCAATACCAACTGCACGGTTAGAGCGTAGATTCGTTATTATGCTTTCGACTTCCGCTTCATCAGTTTCTAGAAAGACGAATGAGCTTTTAGTGGATTTTATGTATTCCCGCCCCACAAACGCATCATTTGACATTACTGGACTCTCAGCTAGATTTTTGCCTACGTTTACAAAATAATCATTAATCGTATTTATAGACCTCACAGGATTACTCTCCAGACATAATAATACCTTCGCGGTTTGAGTTTTTTTGGAGGTTTGAGTAATTGATTTAATTGCACTCCAAAAACGCTTTGGGTTACCATTTGCCTTTGTTAACATGTCCTTTTCATATTGTCTTTTAGTGTTTTTAAGCAAATTATTGCAGAAATTCCTATATCTCCTAAATGTGATCTTTAATGTCTCATTATTAGGGTTTTTTTTTTCATTTTTTGTACATTAAGTCTCTGTTCCTCATACATCTCAATAGTCCAGGTCCAGTCCAGTCAAATTAGTTCGTTCCTTGGCTTAGTAACAAAGTATTGTTCAAATACTGTATCAATTCGTGATAAAGTTTCAAGCTGCCGAAACATCCGAAATGGTTACAGAAGTAACGACACAAAGTCACGGTGTAAAATTCGCATCAGCAGAACTCCTCAAGTAATAACCCCGACGTCATCTCACTAACAAGGACCCGTAGTTATTGCTACCTTCGTTGGGAACAGGTAAATTATTCTAGTTGATGACACTTTTTCTCTTTAGTTATATTTTAAGGAAAAAATTAAGAGAAAAAATCTAAGCTACAATGTCGTTACACAGTACATTATTACTTCAGAGAAAATAACCACTCCAAAATAACATTCACAAATCAATGACCGTGCAACGTTTTTTTAAAAAGGGTCATTCTTATTGTGCAGCATAAAGTCTGTGACCGTGACAGCTTTTCAAAGCTCTTATTGTGGAAACGATAAAATACACCCGAACGTAAAAATATTGTGATCCGCTATCAGACAGAGCGTCCCCTGCCGATCCTTTTGAAATGTGCACAGATATATTTGTCAGTCGTTGGACGTTCAAATAGAGCCATCTATCTGCGAATATTCCGCCTACACAATATCCTTAACACATAATTATACTACCCTGTTGGTCTAGCGGTTGGCATACGCGACTGCTGATCATAGTCGGTCCAAAAAATGTTTACTGTTATTGATTTTTTCTGATTACAGAAATGCTTGTAAAAGTTTGGAACTTGGGGTCTTAGCCTCGTGCCTCGGAGAACACGTTAAGCCGCCAGTCCGGTGCCTGATTTCACTCTGGTCATGTTGGATAATCGTTCCATTGGATTATGAGAGCGAGGGAACAGAGAGTGCACTTGTATTTTCGAACACTTATGCATAAAATTTCTCTAGCTGTTCTCCCCAGAGACTTGTCGCCATGGCTGAAGTCGGCTTGGAGAACATCACCACATATATATTACCACTATTCTACATCTTCAAACATAGTGTTTTTACTCGGTGCGCATAATTATTTTTTGTTAATTAAGAGTTGTAAAACTTTTGCACAAAGAGCACTTTTGCTCCGCTACCCACTAAAGTGATGCTCGACGAACGATGCGCTGCTCCATATTTTTCTCACAACTCTAGCACCTCAAACAAGTTCTAGCGCTGGTAAAACAACAATTTACTAACTAACTTGTAAAACTTCGATAGTTTTTCTCTAATGTTTAACTAGTAATACTGAGAATTTTACTTGTTGAACTTAAATGCACATTGTGACTAGTATCCGTTGAAATATAAGATATTTTTGGCAAAACGCCATGTTTTGCCATTCTTTGGAACAGTTGATGTAATATAAAATTTTATAGTCCATAAAAAGTCTAGTTACTACACAATGCAATAGATATGTATATCAGCCTACACTTACTATATATAGTATTTTCTAATATGCCAGTGTTGCCTTTTTGTGATGTAGGTCTGAATGTGAATTCTATATGGCAACAACTGCGAGAGAAGTCATTCTGAAATGATCTTTGTTAAAATTGTTAGAAGAGTAGAGTAGTATAGAATAAAGTCATAAAAATCACGTATAATCTACCGATAACTTAAATGTGTCTATCTCAAAGAAAATGGCCTTAGAATATTCAATTGAAATATTTATTCATTTATTTATTTATTTGTTCAATTTCTACATAAACAAGTTACAGGTTTTAAGCTATCGATGGTTCTTAAATCTCGAGGCTTGTGTTGCCGCAACTAAGACCAGATTTTACATTATTCATTGGTGATAATTGTGATATTCTAAAATCTCTCGTGACAACGACAAAAAATGATGCTCAAAAGATTGTCAAAAATAATAATAATAATAGTTAATGAGGCAACAACAGAAATTAGCACCATAGCATCTCTTTGAGAAGGACAGCGGTTCTAGCTTATAGATCATTTATACAGCTATTTAGGTATATAATTTAGTTGAATCAGAGTGTAAAATATAATCAGAACAAATGGATCAATTCCAATCTAGATGCCTCTTGAATTGGATGTGGTGACTGTGTTCATTCATGTGTGGTTGAGAGTGTTTTTCGTGTGTAAATGTACTTGGATGCGAGTGTGCGTGTGTGTGTGTTTGTGAGTGTGTTATGTTTAGCCGCTATTGCCCGTGAATTGGAAGGACTTGTTTCGCTTCATCAAATGAAAGGTTCAGCAGTCAATCTATGACCAGTCGCTTCACTTCTCTCGTAGATAACTTCACAATATGTGTGTATAATTGACAAACTTTGTTGTACGCCTTATGGTGGAGGTAGATGGGCTGTCTTTTTATGACGGAGCTGTTTATGGTTGGAAGTGGAGTTCGATATATACGGTGCTGGGTTTGACTTATTATTGTGGGATTATTTAAAATTTCCTCATGCATAGATTTCATTATTTTTAAAGTATAAAGATGTGTTTTATGAACAACGCTTTTTGTGTGAACCAGGCTGCCGAAACTATTATTGTATGTAGGCGTATGTGTGTAAATTAAAAGAGGGGCATTATCAGGAGATCACAAGTTACCTACCCAATCATCAAGAAACAATGTCTGAACAATCTATTCAACAACAGAAATTCACAAGACAAATTAACGTTGGTACAATGCAATGATTACTAGTAATACATCACAGACCTTAATAATGAAACATCTCTTTATTTCAACAAAAACATAAACAGTGACGACCTTGAAACGTTGCAGTAAAGTTAATTTTAATTGAAATGCATTTTATACGATTGATGCGTTTGCGTAACCGTTTAATGCGCTATTTATTAGAATAGAGAGAAACAATTATATACCTAATTTGTTCATTTTCGATTCGAGACTCGCTCCAATTATAGTGAACTCTCTCATAGATATTGTTGAGCCCACGAATTTATATCGTTGTTTAATTCCATTATTTTAAAGTACTCAAGGCCAGTCTTTTAGGTGCTAAATGGTTTTGTAGAAGTTGTAATCGATTCTCAATGTTTTGTTGGAAATCGAATGATGTTTTTAACAAGAACAAATAAATAAACGAATTTAATTCCATTGGCAGAAATATCGGCGGCTACAATGTGATGTGTATCTATCTAATTCATTTTATTTTAATCCCTTGCTCTAATAAAGTGGGTTGCCGTACAGTTCAGTGCGGGGGTCGAGTCTCATTCCGACGTTCGGCGCTCCAACCATGTCGACACAATTTTTTCATCACATATACAGCTTGACGTTTCATAACGCTCTGATTGCTTCCCCGAAACGTTATGATTGGACCGTCTTTTTTGCAATTTGTCCAAGTCAATCATGTTTGTGGCGCACAGGGATAATAAGTCTCGTTTGGCCGTTTACAACAAAGAGAATACGAGTATACACACATTGTGTTTCTCAATGTAATACGGTGGAATTCCTGTTAGGCATTCCTCTTGAGCTATTTTTACAGCGGTCATCGAACAAAGATGGGTTGAGACCCTTGTTCTGAGGTTGCTCTATATCCAAATTACAACCCGTTACTCGGCCAAGTGTAGCGGCGGGGAGCGGGGAGTTAAGTAGACCCTCCCGCCATGATTATACCTGACGGAAGAATGTGCCTTATGTTGGTCATATTTCTTGACTCATGAACTGGAAACAATATATTTTTATTTCCTTATTAATTACAGACAATCGTGTGCGGGGAAACTTGTTAATTTCATAACTATTGTGCCTTAAATAGAGTGTAATGCATACGCCTAAAAAGATAATTTCTTTATTTTGAAAACGGATATAAATGTTTGAATTAATTTAATATTATAAAATAATAAAATAACTTTCGGACATCTTACACATAACGCCATCTGTTCCCAAGCAGAGCTTGTGTTACGTGTACTAAACCTACTGATAAAAATACATATATATACTTTTTTGTAAATAAACAATTATGCCATATATTTGGTACTTATAACATTTTACATCATAACGAAAATATAGCTAGATAAAAAAAGGAATTTAATTTTTATTTCAATTAAAGCACTAATTTATTGCAATTATTAAGCATGATAAACATTTAAATTTTACCAAAACCATTTAGCCATAATTTTCAGGAAATTTTAAACCTGGCAATATTACTAATATAGTTGATATCTTATTCATAGCTCAATAAGTGGGGACTGAATGGTTTAAAACACGTACAGTTGGTGTGAGTACTGGTCACTACTCAGTTTGAACGGTCGCCGTTCAATTATACAAGCTACGTTTGGGTTTTATCGCCCGCGTCAACGTCCGCTGCCGTCGTCCCGCCTACTCTATACACGATGATACATTCCTACCTGGGTGTGCGATATACACAGATGTATGTGCGCGGTTTAGGTGAGATCGTACATGTACGGGTTGATCGTCGCACTACATTCTATTTAATGTCCCCGTTTGTATCGAGAATGTACTGCTTCACTTTCCCGTGTCGTTGAAATAACTTGTCAATTTTGTATGGCCATCATGGTGGCCAAAAAGTAAATATCAATGTACTCCATCAGTTTTTAGATCCTCACGGAATGATAATTTAAGAGTGTTGTATAAAATGATATAATTTAGCGTAGTCATTGTCAATCATATGTGGTCTATAAATACAATACCTATAACGATAAGTTAATAATTTTCTTCGTAATTATAACTATACTTCTTTAACTAAAAAATGTGTACTTTTTGTCTTGGCTTCGCTAGTGCATTTTTTGTTCCTAGAGAACAATCTCTTCTGGATGGAAGGAGAACGAAAAAGAAATAAAAAGATGTTTATATTCTCTTCTTCGGTACCAACAACATGTCTGTACTACAAAGTCAGATTTAAAAATAGAAACTTATTTTCGTGTTTTTCTTCGTTTCGTGTAAAAAGTAAAAATAATTAAAAATCATTTTTCTCAAAAGTGGTTGTTCATTCACAAAGTTTGGATTGATGGGCGCCTTGGTCCTTGGGCTGAGCGGTCGTGCAGCCCGCATACAGAAGGTCCGTTGTTAAAATAATGTCGGGTAAGAGTTACGCTTGAGTGAACAGCATTGTCCGGGAATTGCAAAAATACCCAATATATTATGAACAGGACGTCTTTAGTCTGAATAAATTTATTACAGTTATTTTTTAAAGTAATTATAAAGAAAAATTCTGAACATATTCGTACACAGTAGTAGTTCGCCATTATTGATATAATAAAGGCACAACATATTCTGTGAATCAATCTTTGCTATCCCTCGTGTGTTTATTATTTATGTTTTACTAGTCGTTTTTTCTGTATTAGGGGCGAGTTTACAAGTATACATGAAACATACCAAAAAACACCTTAGAAGAACAATTTGTAGATCACTCCAAATGTTTTTCCATTTATAGATTGAACCCTCAGCACTCACCGCAGTAAAAGTGGCGAGGTGACGACGCAAACTGCTACATTATTCGTACATATGTACTTTATATACACGAATACTCATCATACCACAGTTAGGTAAATTGCCTACTGAACTGTTCGCGGTGTTCATAATTATAACGATGATGCGTGCGGGCACCCAGAAGTAAACACACTCAGCTGCTAAACTCTTGATAAAAAGCTTTGTTGGAAGCCTTTGAGCGGCTTCAAAATGTCCAACGACAAGATTATGTAGCCACGACGTTGTGCATTTGCAGCAGTGGGACACTCTAGAATGTTGATGAAAAGGCCCCACTGGAACTGAAGCCAGTCCAGTTTCCGTGAAGTACAGCTGTGTGTATAACGTGTTTGTGTAATAATACTTAAGTTGATAGAAATTTAAGTAATCATAAATTGAAAGATGTACTAGACGTAAAGAGAAATTTTATTTATGAATATTTGGCGAGTAAAAAATTTATCCAAGATATAATTCTTAAAATGAAAACAAAACAAAACAGAGCAAATAATTCTTGACTATTGTTTAAAGCTTACATAACAGTGTATTTGCAGAAGCAGCTGTAAAAACTCATCAGGCCTCGGGGTAACTACCAACTAAAGCTTATTCGATTTAAATTTGGGATCAAATCTAGTAATTGAAATTTGACCCCCTTCCTGTTGACAGATTGGTCTGAAATTTGGAACACACCTTTAGTTCTGGTGACTATACAATCAAATAAATTCTGTTTTATTGTAAAAAAAACACTTACTTGAATTTCAGGATTTTTACAGAACGACTGGCAACAGAGATCAGCCCTGAAGGCGAACTGACTTCGAAGGGTGAACTGTCAATAATTTTTTAGTCTCAAATTCCATACTCCGGGCTCTTATTAGAGGTTTTTTTAAGAATAATCTAATAACGATTTTGGCCCGACCCGGCAAACGAACCCAACGGGAGAACGAGGTATGACGTAAGTCAACCTCTCCTACTTCACTCAAATGTTCAGGAAGGCATTCGAAAGATGACTATATATTTGACTGACGATCATGGGTGTATGTGTCAAGCTTTGTTTTTAAAGTCAAAGCCAAGTGTAAGTCGGACTCGCGTACGAAAGGGTTCCGTACCAAAATCTATTAAAACGTCAAAAAAATCACGTTTGTTTTATGGGAGTCTCCTTAATTATTTATTTAGTTCTGTTATTTAGTATTTGTTGTTATAACAGTAATAGAACTACACCATCACTGAAAATTTCAACCGTCTAACTATCACGGTGATGAGATACAACCTGGTGACAGACGGACGGACAGACAGACAGACGGACAGCGAAGTCTTAGTAGTAGGGTCCTGTTTTATCCTTTGGGTACGGTACACTTCAAACTTACAATTGATGTTTACTTCGCCATGACATGGTGTATATAACTAGTACATTATCTGCACAACTTGTTAGCGTAGGATTTCGATTGTTCTACTTGCCAGTTTTCAGCATACCAATCGAGTCAAGGTAATGGAGCCACGCTGATGTGAGCATGGTTGGTCGCACAAAAGATCAACGTAAAATGACAGCGTTCATGATGTCGTGTTTCCTTAGAGAGTGCGAGACTGGAAACCTAATAATGCAGAAGTATCACTAGGGTGCCGTGGGGAATTTGCTATGAGTATGGCGACCACCACTCTTGGATTCTGCTCATGCTTTCCATCTGGCAGAGTAGAGTCATTTTAAAACGGCCATACAAAAAAAATATGTATTGCGTGTTCAAAAGATCACCATTGGGCGTGTGACGAGGTACGGAGCTCGTTACACCCGGGACGTCCGGCGCAGCCCCCCGCCGCCCCACGACAGATAACCGGTTATTGCATCCTATTAGTCGCGCCCCGCTCACTATTTATTTCTGTAACTGTTTTGCTTCCTGATGTTGAAGTGTACGTGTGAAAAGGGCGATTACTGATGGTCTCAATATAAAAGCGTATTAAGAAGATGAACAATTTTTTCAAGAAATCACGTTTTTAGGTTTTTGGCAAAACAATAACGGTATTTAAAGTTACTATGAAAAGCAAGATATTTCCGTGAAAATAACGTTAAAGAATCAAAAAAGACTAATATAGAAATGATCAAAACGTAAATGTTGAAAACGTTCTGAAAAGTGAAAAATTAATTAACTTAAGCCTCTATACTCATCTAATCTCGCGCAGTCTTCGAACAAACAATGAAGATATTAATTAAAGTTCTTTATAGAAATAATTTCACAAAGAACTCGCTGCCGTCATTTAACGCTTCTTGTAATTTATTTGCTCGTTTAGTTTTTTTTTTATTAAGGCTCAAAGTTATTAAGTAATATACATTATCTATAAAGTTAAGCTTTACTTCATAGATTTTCACAAAAAAATGTGGAGCGCAATGAGTAATAATTGAATTTCATTAATTAAAATTAACATTTGTTTAAATTTTGTTTAATTTTTAGTTAGACATTAACAGACATGCAGCAAAAGTAGTTTCATTTCAAAATACGCTGCTCTCATTGGTCACAACAGTCCCATGCCGTATGGAACACTGCGAGCGTCCAGAATCGCATTTGCAGCATTTGTCTACGGTAGATGCTACGGTCGCTACGGGGTCGCTGGAGCGAGTAACTGGGTGCTCCGGGCCGTAGCCCGGGCCCAGCGCCGTGTTCTACAAGTACGAGAGTTTCTTCTTTACATTTATTATTTCTATCGTTTAGTCTGTTGTTCCTCGCGCAACCTTCGCTCGGAATGAGCTTGCTTTATGGTGGAGAAAAACTTTACGAGAACCGTTTGTTGTTAAACATTTCTAAGTAATTACTTTATCTGTTGCCATATTTTAGTGTAAATAAAAATTCTGAGTAATTTTACGATACAAGTTGGTAGTTACGTTCAAAACAAGTCAACTATTCGGTGGTTTAAGTCTATGAATATTACAGTGCCTATTCGTTTTAAAAAGATGTATTTATGCAATGTAAACTTTATGTAACATTATCTATTGTAACAATGAACTCTCCGTATGAATATAGTTGCAATTTGCAAATGTCATTCCCAAAGAATTAAAACATGGTAAATAACAAAAAAAACTTCTAAATTTCTCTGTAAAGAAAACAAAGCCTTGGCAGAACAAGCGTGTGTTTATCAACAAAAACAAACAAAATTAAAAAGGAAACACATGTTAGTTGCAGCGGCGGCCGGCGCCAGACTTACTAACGACAACATTTTAAGTTTTTGGGCACTCTGCCATTTTTAATCTAACACATTATCTGAAATAATGTGCTATACACCGCTGCTATTTCCACCAAATTCATAAAAACAACAAGCATGAAATAAAAAACCTACGCTTTGACGCAAAGCAACTCTTTCTGAGTGAAGTTTGGTAAGTAAGACACACACACACACACATGTTCATATTGTCCTGAAAACAATAGGCAGCGGTTCTTCCAACGTAGTAAAAGTGTGTGCATGACTGAGTTTGACAGACACGAGTTTGCCTTTTTTTAAAAAAAACAGCCGAATGGCGTTGTATTACATGCGTTTTTCTCCGATTTATTTTATTTAAAATAATTAAGACTTATTTGGTATATGACTGTATGTATGTGTGTATGGTGCATTCCTAATTAGTTTTTAAAACGTAATAAAAATAAAATAAAAAATAATAATAACAAAACTACTTTCAGATCGTTTCTTGTTCTCGTGCTGTAAGAAATTTATTTAAAAATAAGATCCTTTTCGTTAAATTTCATAATTAAGTTAATGGGACTTACCTATAGGTTAAAAATTTACCTGTAAAGTGATAAATTCCGGGCCCCAATTAACGTATTTTTAGATAGCGTTCACTTTAATCTGTAGATACTATTTCTGGAGCCTTAAGCGACAGCAAATTAAAATATTTAACTGCCTCGGTGGCGCAGTGGTAGCGTATGCGACTGTTGTGCTCAAGGTTCTTGAGGATCAAATGTTTGTATGTTCTATAAATATTTGTTTCGGAAATTGTTTGGGTATTTTGGTTCTATGTATTATATGTATGTATTTATATCAGTTGTCTAGTACCCATAAAACAAGCTCTGCTTAGTTTGGGACTAGAAACCGTGGTGTGTTACATGGCTGAAATATTTACTTAATTATTTTATTTAAAATTTATCTATACGAATCTCCACTAGCTATGGCCGAAGGCAATGCTGGAGTTTTTTCTTTCATCTTCTAACTTTGAAAACGACTAAATACCTCTAAAGTGGTTTCCCTCTTATTTTACCTCTTTAAATTTGATATTTTCAATTTCTTTCTTAGTGGGTTCTTAAAAAGTAATTAAAATCAGCTGTTAAAGTTTCAAGTTGATAGCTCCAGCGGTAAAAGCTCTGTGTTGATGAAAATGTCAGTCAGGGTCAGTAGTTATATCTATATAGATCACAACTGCATATTAATGGCTGTAGATACCTTCACACAATTGTTCATATATCTTAATCTATAATGAAAATCATTTTCATGACATATTAAGATATAAAAACAAGTAACAAAGTAAATCTAAAACGGGTTCTTCAAGTACGGAACACAAACGTAGAAGCTAACTTAGGTATAATTAAATAAATTGTAAAGGTACGAAAATAAAACATTATTACAAACAATGCACCACGTGAGCAATAAGATAGAAACAAGAACATACTGCTAGTAACTTATTATTATCTCAGTGTGTTGACATACCGTCTTCGTTCATAACGTAAACAGTGCACCTGACTGCGCATATCATAGCTTCATTTAAACAAAAAGGATTTAACCAACCGACAGTTTGTTAACTTACCAATTTAATTAAAATGCTAAACAAGATAAGTCGCTCACAGCTACTAAACCACTACATAAAACAAAAATTTAAGCTCAAGTGCCTCTCACGACTAACTCATAAATTTTACTTTAGTAAATTAGTTAGGTAAAGTGGATATTTACGGAAAATAGTTGACAAATATACAAAACTAACAAAATAAAATCATGACAGACTATGTAAGGCGCTCATAGCCCAGTTGCACTCGGTGATTAGAAACAATCATCGAGGGTAAGCAACGATGGCGCGGTCAGTACCTGGATGGGTGACCGCTGGTGGCATGTTACCATGAGCGTCTCCGTGATTCGGAGGTCACGTTAAGCAGTCGGTCCCGGTTGTTATCATACGATAACAGTCGTAAAGCTTAGTTGGGGGCCTTCGGGCGGCTTAAAAACATCCAACGGCAAGATTTACGTAGCCACAACGTATTCTTGCCAGTCCCCAACCCGCAATTGGCCAGCGTGGGGACGTATGGCCTTAACCCTCTCCTGAGAGGAGACCCGAGCCCAGCAGTGGGACATTATGGGTTGTTGTTTAGACTATGTAAATCCTAAAAAAATGAAATTATTTTGAGTTTTAAATAATGTATTTAATTATGGCTGGTTGGTAGGGAGACTACGTTAGTTGTGTTGTGTAAGTTGTATTTTTTATTTGTCTGTACGTTTTGCCTGTGTTATGTAATGGGTTCCTAACATTTGAAACATATTCAATATTTCTCAGCTGGAGTTTGTCTTTCTTTATCCGCGGTTTACCGTCATTCGGTGATTTCTAGTCAACTTCTCCTTAGCTATTGGGACACGAGAATAAGAAAATGCACTCGTACTAAATACAACTATTGCGCTTGTGCTCCTTTTATGATTTGTTTTGCTACGTGCGGCTACGAATCTTCTCTACGAATACTCTGCGCGTGACCAAAAAAACCGTGCAAATAAAAGTTATTCAAATTAATGAAGTGTCTTTATAAATAAAAATAAATATATACCTACATCTTTTACTTGTCAACAGCTGAACTGATTGTGTTGGTGGGACATCCCCCACAATGCTTTATAACCTACGATACTAAATGATCTGAAGAGGCCCATCTCTTCCTAAAAAAGAAGTTAGTAATTACATATACAGAAAATATTTATATCATGACAGATAATTGTTTTTTTTTAGTCATTCTCAGTTTTAATAACCAAAATCGACAATATAAAAAAAAATAATGAATAGCAGGACCACGTCATTGCCGTAGCAGAACGAAACGGGCAATCCTATGTTAAAATTGAATTCACTTTTAAGGGCAAAACTTTATTTACTTAATCGAACGAACACAGAAACGTCAATTGTAATAATTATCCAGTTCGGCAATGACGCCAAAGTTAAAGAGATGTTGCATATTCTAACTTGTGGGTGAGTGAGTGTCGATTTGTCGTGTCAACAATACACTACTCAGAAGTAATACGAAAACATTAAAACTGTTGACACCACTGTGCCGAACTATGCCCGTCCCACAGCAAACACGCATGGAAATAAATTGTCCAAATGGTGGGATAAATCACAAGTCATACGGTGAACACTTTGTCTTCTCGACTCGGCGCCATATATTACCTTGCCAACTTACACTCTTAGTGGCGGAACTTACACTTTATTAATTATAATTAATTCCATACTTATTGTTTCACGTGTCCTAAATAATTTTTGAGTTCTGACGCCTTTCAAGTGGCAACTTACTAAACAACAATCTATACCTTAAATGCACCGTGGTATAGCAATTAGTTCTGAGAAATTATTCACTCGAAACGTTCGCGTTGACCAATTGGAAGGTGCTACGAAGTGTCTAGGATGGATACCATCGTATGTATTTCTAACAATCGCTATTCACTGCGAATTTTGAGACTACAGACCGGTCAGGTGGTAGACAAGCCCGGAGTAAACTACTCCGGGCTTGTCACACATAAGTAAAGAAATACTGTAAACTCACTCACCTTAGCCTACAATGCTATAAAATATTAATGATATTTCACATGATCCGCTTATAACTTAATCTTATATGAAAGTTAAAAATAGGGATAAATGAATTTAAATATCAGCATCATAGGTTGCAACATCGTTTGATCGAGATATCTGTTCTAATTTCTTTCTCTGTGGATGTTTGTTCTATCATCCGTATGTGTGAGCAGTATTTTCTGAAGTGTCTCTCGTGTTAATTAATAAGTTAATTAATAAGTTACACCGGAAAGTTGCTTCCAGAGTCAGATTTCATCGTTTACTGAAGTACAGTAGAAGAAGACAGTAGTACAGATATTGAAGTACCATAGAAATGAAAAACGCACATTTGACAACGCCTGAGACATAACCAGAAAATTATGTGAACGGAAGAGCACTCCCGCGAGATAAGCCCTGATGACTGAATTTAACTGCGCCGGGACCAGCCAATGAAATCTGATTACGCACTCGCTTAAGGCACCGACTAGAACACTTTCTTTTCATTTCATTTATACTTTGATTTCAATTTAATATAATAATCTTTATCTTTAAAAACTGTTTTGTACGTTATAAAAAATTTAGAACTTTTTACATTATCTATTTGCGCGTAGACTAGCAGAGAAACATAATGTCGAGCAACATTATTTATGTGACACGAACACTTCAAATAACCACACAGATATACATTTTTTTTGGCAATTTTTATTTTGTATTGTAATCGTTAGTTATGTACTAATTGGCATTTTTTGCTTTCTAAACGTATATAAAATTTAAGTCGTGTGTATGTAAATAAATATTTTCTTGGAGGGAAAATGTGTAAATATTGCTATCCTAAAAATGTGTAGTGCAAAGCGGCTTATCGCTAGGAGCGTTGAATGTAAGGGGCGGTGCGGGCACACGCCGCTCTCCTGTCGCTTGCCAAGGTTTTCCACGGAATTAAATTCACCATTCGAAACTGGTCTAAGAGTATCAGTTTATTTTTCCTTCTTTTCTAATTCTTGAAACGTGGATAGCAAACTTTTAGAAATATTCTCCAAGTGGTTTGTGATAAAACTGTAATGCACATGTTTATAAGATTCAAATAATATCAACAAATATTTTATACCAGACAACTTTTAGGTCGTAATCAGAGAGTGCTCTGGTGAGTTTATGAATTGAATGTTTCTGAGATACAGTATTTATAATACTGAATATATTCGGAGTATGGGTCTCCGGTATTCTCCCTCACTAGGTGAAACACTACGCAAACATTTCAAACCAGTTTTCTGTGAGGCCGTGGTATCACTCCGGTCGAGCCGGCCCATTCATACCGAAGCGTGGCTCTACCTCGGCGTTGGAATCCACAAATAAAAAGGACACAGTGTTACAATCTTACTAAATGTTTTATGTATAAAATCTGGACAATTAGAAGTGCAACGCTGTAGGCAAACAAACATTTGTATAAATAGTTCGTTAATATAACAAGGCTATTTATAAATATTGAGATTTTTTTTCTAAATGACTAATGTAAACATTTTTTATTACACTTATGTTCAATATTTATTCACAGTATCAACATTAATATCCCTATAATACAAGATCTAACACGTCTCAATACTTACTGCAAGTATTACGAAACAACATTGAACAAAATCAATTCTAAGTCTTTCTCGTTTCAATAAAGATATGGTTGAACCTAAACACAAAACCGCTACCAGTTCAACGATAATAATATTAAGCTAGATACCGTCTTAGAAAAGGTAATCGGTATACATAAAGTCACTTCATATTTATTGCGTGTGATTTCGTTATGTAGAAGTACCTAGGTATATTATGAACTATATTGTGATACCCTAAAAACATGCTATATTTTTCTAGTGTTTAGTTACATTCACTATGAAGCCAGCGGTAGTGGGTTCGATTCTCATCATCAACAACAACTGTTAAAAGCCCACTGCTGGTATAGGTAGTGATGTATTTTACCGTTATATAATAGTATAGATTTTTCAATACGTAATAGTGAAGATTCTCCATCAGGCGGCCGAGATTGAGATCTGTTTTGTATTGAAGGATGAAAGCATTAATTCATTGCAATTTCTTATTATTAATCGTTTCAATGCCATTATAAGTTAACCATTACCAGCTCCTGTCCAGCCACATAAAATTAAATTCATCACAAAAGTGCTTAAACTCAGTTGTGCGGTATCTCCACTACAGCTCTTGGGACCCTCTTTTAAATAAATGAAAATGTATGTAAGAATAGTAATTATTATAAAGGAATATCTTGCATTTCAAGTGCACACCGCAACCCTCATTTTATTATAAAAGCTTATGGTCACCCTCCACATTATATTTACTAGGACAAAAATTTTTTTTTCAAGAAAATATTAATTTTCTTTATATCAACTTTGGAGAGCTCGCGATTTGTATAACGGAATTATTCAATCGACAAAACGTCCTTTCCCAAAGCCCTGTTGATACTATTTAGGACGTGATGTATAAAAACATCCTTTGGTTTCATTCGCACAACTAGGAGCTAACGACACCAGTCAAACTCGCCAAGACAAAATAGTTTTGTCGAGATAATTACGTGAGCTCTGAAACAAATAGCTTTTTCACCTCTTCCTAAATATATTTTAAGTTCTAGATCATCAGAGACTATATTACTACAAAACTATCTTTCCATCAGTAAAAAGCTACAAAAAACTTGTAAGTCTTAAATCTAAAGCTGAAAGCCCACAATGTTGCCATCACGAGGAGAGACGATCCCATAATGTGACGATTAAAATAACTTTCGGCAGAGGCCCCGTCGTAACCATAATTCTTGAGGATACGGTGCGTGTTCACCGCAGGCGAAGAATGTCTTTGATCTTACTTTTGTTATTTTACTAACGCACCCTTTAAGGCTCACGCGGAGAAACTCAGACGAATTCTCTAAAATAAATAGAGCTTACCGTAATATACGCGTGCCGCATAAATAGATCGTTCGAGATACGACGACACAGAATTAAACTAAAACCGTGCGACTGCAAACAGTGTACGCTGAACACGAATGAGGAGGCGACAGAATAACTCTCGCTCTCGAGTCGATCTCGACTTCATTCTGCGCACTTAGAATGATAAAGCGAATGTTAGAGACGGGAGCGCGTGGCGTTCTAGAACTACTTCATTGGCATTATTGAAAGACGTACATTAGAAACAATGTCGCCAGTATTGACTAGCTACAGTATCAGTGAACGCAGTTTCTCCCGGGGGAAATTAAAAAGCGAAACCGATTGTGTTCTACCCTCCGCCGCGCCGCCTACTTATCGAGTAGCGGCGCACGGCGCACCTTGGCTACTGAACCGCTCGGCAAACGCCGATAAACCGCTTAAAAGAACTTTCAATTTCTTACCGCGTATTAGGTATAAATCACTCCTCACCTTATCATTATAATTATTGTAGTTACTGTCTCGAGATGCGGCGTCGTGAAATAATGAAACTGAATTATTTTTTCGTTGAAACTACAAGTATACAAACGTGAAAGTAATCGCTGTTAGCGCTGGGTTGACTATGCGAGATGGATGAGTTCATCACAGAGTTTTTAGAGCAGCACGCGCTAATGAAGACTAATGATCACCAGGCCTATGATTGATTATTGCAGCACCAGATAATGCAGGGCACATCAGTGTGCTCCTATACATATATTTCTTACTAAACGTCAACTTTTATTATAAATTACTTTACTTTGTTCAATATTTCTATTATTGGTGGACTAATTTGCTACCTGTGTATAACATTCTTACAGCGTGTGTTCGTATTTCACACTTATAAAGATACACGAAACTCGCTCAGTTAGATTAGTGGTGCAAAATGTTGAGGGGCTAGGGCTGATCTTAACTGATATTTTTTTATTGTTTTTTTACATCATATTTCATTATTTCGTAGTGAGGATGTTTTAGTGTCGTTTTAAATTTCATATTGGTTTTAGTGTCAAAGTAGATAAGCCTACCCCAGTTTACTTTATACCTATTCTGCAACTTATTCAGGGCCCCACATACATACGATAGCCTATATTTATTTTACATAAAACTATTTTAGCGATAGGTTTACCTAACATCTTATATTCATAATATCTACAAAATATAAAGGAACCTCTTTAGATTGTGTAAGCGTAAAGGGCATCGAATGTAATAAGACGCCGAAACGATCCTTGTTACACAAAAAACCTTGTTATTCTCTAATAATATGGTAATGTTCGCGTCCAATTCGCATAAGCACTGCCGCTTTATGCAGAACTTATTTGAATCAGACGTGAAAACCGTTTAATATGGTATTAATGAAAAACGCTACAGAAACAATTTATAAAGGGACCTGATCGTAAAAGAAGCAATTCATTGTCCGTAAGAAGACAGACTCCGGCATGGTTTAGTACTCGTTACGGTTGTGCACAAAGTATACCGATGCTTACTAACATAGCGAAGCAAATTGTTATATTGAACATGCATGTTTGACTGCCTCGTTGGTGCAGTGGTAACATAGGCGTCTGCTATGCATAAGGTCTTGGGTTCGATTCCCGGGTCGGATCAAATGTTCGTATGATCTGGCAATATTTGTTTCGGAGTTTGGGTGTTTTCTATGTATTATATGTAGGTAAAAAATAAGTATATATCAGTTGTCTAGTATCAATAACACAAGCTGTTCTTAACTTGGAACTAGATGGCGTTGTGTCTTTGTTGTCCAAAATTTATTTTTGTATTTATTTTTTTATTCATGTGAATTTTATGCGAGTGCATCATACATGCAAAACTACGTGTATTCAAAGTAGCACGAAATAACTTCACTTTTAATTTTTGTATTGTGCGTGATGTTAACTTATAAAAGTAGTGATAGTGCTATATCCGCTTCACATAACCCTTTCTTCTATCTCGCGATACATTTAGTACACAAAAATGTTCGTTCATTATGTTTACGATTATCTTGGTTCTACATTTCCTCTTGCATAGTTGATTTTTACTGAAATGTCTCTAAGGCCTTTATTTTATCAATCTTTCTTTTAAAACGAATATTTCCGAATTTCTATTTTTTTTTATTTGATGATAATGTTGTAATCCATACTGCCATACTACTATTCTAATACACTATATATACTAATATACTAACAATATTATAAACTCGAAAGTATCTCGGTCTGTCTGTCTGTCCCGCTTTCACACCTTGACCGTTACAACGATTTTATTAAAATTAGCTATGGTTACAACTCGTTTCATGAGGAAGGACATGGGCTACTTTTAACCGCGATAACCGAGAATGGTTGTTCTAGCTAGAATCTATTCACGACAAAATCAAGTGTCAGATTTTTAAATAAATATCATTGATCCGAGAGAGTAGGTATTTAATTCACTATAACATGGCCATATTGTGTCGCGTACTTGTTTGTGCTCTTCTACATATTAAAAGGTTATGATACTATATCATACCGTAACATGTGTTTATAATAACTCCGTACTTTGATAGACATTATTGTTTGCTTCTATATTTTAATGTAAAATAGGCATATGTTACTGTGGGAGAGCCACGCTTCGGCATGAATGGGCCTGCTCGACCGTAGTGATACCACGGCCTCACAGAAAACCGGTGAGTGTGGATATCAGAGGCCAATACCCCAACCCCTCCCCTTATCCCCCTCCCCATCCCCCAAAGGCCGGTAATGCCTGATGGTAATCGCTTACCATCAGGCTATGCATCTACTCGTTTGCCCTTTATACCATAAAAAAACTTAAAAGGCAACGGCAACACACTTGTGACGCCCCTGGGTGGGTGTCCATGGGCAACGTTTGTCAACTATCTCATTAAATAATGTATGTTGACGGATTTAGGATGACCGAAGACAAGATGGATAGATGTCGTTAGAGAACGGCCAGAAAGTGAATAAGTAGTGAAGTGACGAGTGAAAGCTCCTTGCGCCGATCCCAAACAATTTTGGGAGAAAAGCAAGAAGATGATTATTGCAATGTTTTATTCTAAGTCATTTCAGATCGGCGCGTGTAACCCTATTTATAATGTTGCTATATATCACAGTAATATTTAACAGAAGCGCTACTTTGACGTTCACTTGAAATATAAGAAAATGTTAGGAATGCCAAAATGAGAATGCCTGCGAAATCCTCATAGATTATATACCTACCGTCGTGCCTTTGCGTGCGAGATTATTAAGCCCCAGCGGTACTCCCATATCTAATTTTCTATCAATAACTCGTGAGCACTTTTATAATTCAAGTGAGAGGTTAGCTAGTGTTAGTTCGTGATTTTTGCATTTTATTATTAAATTATCATCTTTGTCTCTTTACTTTTAAAACTTTTAAAAGAGAGGTTTGGTCTTAAATATATATTTTTTAAGATATTTTTATTAATTTCGATTGTTCTGCTACAAAAACTAACTGACAGCCTAATAACGCCAACATAACAGAATGCGTGCAAGTGGCACAGGGTCAGTCATCAGCGCGTCACCTCGTCTGCGCCTCAGCGACACCTGTTACTCGCGGTGGAACGGCGGCGCGGCCGAGTCACGCGGCCCCGTCACGCGCGGCGTCTGCCTCGCGATGATTAACCACCCCATTTGTTATTACGACGATGTTCCAGATCCACCTATTAACTCGCAGGTGTTCCCAGAATAAATGATATTACTGGGGCTTCAGCGATTTCCATTTACCTTTGAATATATTACGTGACATTCGTTATGAAATATATAAGTTAAGCTTTTTTCGTAGTTATAACACCTTGCATTCTTCTTAAACGACCGTATTTAAAATTCCGTCGTATAAAATTATCAGCTACGTGTGTTTGGAAGATCTGCACTACCTCTACCAAAGTCTCACGACCCACTTACCTGTAGAAAAGACCATCAATGTAATTCTTGTTGAGAAAACATAATAATACTTTGACACGTTAATACGAGGAACAAGTATACACACTTGTCGCATATTTTTGCATAGGTGCTATGAGCATAGCATACATACATGCTTCCATTACCACATGGTAATGGAAGCTATAACATGCCACTGCCAATAATAATAGTAGCACATTGAAAAACGTGTGGTTATAAGGAAACAAATGATATTGCATTTTTAAGTTCCCAAATCGACTATATATTTTTGAGGAAGAGTCACTAATTTAAATGATGATATTCTCTTAGCCGATTTCGGCCACGGCTGCCAGTCTCAATGGAGACCAGCGAAATACGCAAGAGATATTACAGTGCATAAGTGCACTCTCTGTTCCCTCTCTCTCATAATCCGATGGGACAGCCAACCGACATAATTAGGGAGAGTTCAAGCGCAGGAACGACATTTTCAAGTGTTATATATATATATATATATATATATATATACATAAAACAGATATAAAAAGTTAAATATATAAAGGTTATTTTGATTATTTACACAATAATATGCTTTTGAGCTCACGATAACAGGATACAAAGCCCAGAGATTAAACACTTACCGCATGCAGTTGTATCCTTTCAGTTAATCATTGACTCCCGATGCTAATGACACCCTCTATAAGGTTTGGCACACAAAAGCTCTGCAGGGAGCCATAACTACTGCACAATGCTGCGGTCACCTAAATTATAGCAGGAATATTGTCACAATATCGCTCCACTGCTTTTATGACTTACCTACTGCAGATAAAATACGCAGTGAGAGCAGAGCACTCGTTTGAATTTCGTCACAACATATTTACTGTAGCTACCAGTACCGCGGATAATACACTACATTATTGTGTCACATTAAGCCACTATACTTGTTCCATGTGTGCATATTGGAAATATATACCTTGTAATAGTTTGTATCCGTAATCTCTTGAAAGCAGGATCAAAGCGTTACGGATACTTTACAGCAACGCCAGTAATTTAACCAAGCGATTTTCATAGCCTCTTCTATCTGAACCTCGCGGTGTTGCTTGCCGTGCAATAATAATCGCGGGTAACGCCGCGTCTAAACAAAGGAGTCTAAGTTTTTCCTCATATCATATAATTCTCGACAAAATCGGTTCAGCTGTTCCGGAGATTACCAACTCAACAAAACGACAGACATATATTTAATTTTAAATACAACTTCATAGGGATTTATTGAAAAGTTTCTTGGTTCGAAATAATAATAAACAGACGGTACAATTTAGATTATTTCTTTAGATCAGTGCAAGTGTGTTTCACTACATGTATCCTAATTTTGTTTCTTTTATGTACATGTAATCTACTTGTAACAATATTATGTATAATAGTGTTCAAAAACATATTTCATTTATTAAAAGAATAAATATGCAATTTAACGAGGGCGGTAGTAAAAGCAGGTTCAAAATGTATTTGTATGTAACAGAGTGGGAAGGCCAAAATTTAAGCTAATAATTAAAAAAAAAATTATATTGTTGTAAATCAGAACCATTGCTGAATGTACCTGGCCTCTGGTGACGTTACTAAAATTTGTATATTATTTATACATAAAAAACTACTTCTAAGTAAGTGATTATTGTTCGAAACTTGATGGTAAGATAGAATATATATTTTCTAGTGTCATGATAGGAAATACTGTCATAAATATAATAAGATTACTTCTTTGGCTACCCAATTACATTTCTCGGTGATCTTCTCGGTTGGTACACTTAATGTGCTCGTTATATTCGTTATACACGCGGCATATTAGCAGTGAATCGGCTTATTTACCGAACCTATTATGTCATAAATATTGATCTTCAATTACTGCTCCAGGCCTGTATTTTATTGAGTACTTTACGACAATGTCGTCATTTTAACATTTTAAATTGTTACAAAAAGATTCAGCAGAGAAATGGTTTCTATACTTAACGTAAATTGAGGAAAAGGGAAATAACTTTTGTTTAGTAACATAAATATGTAATTATGATTTAAGTATTAATTAAATTATATGTAGTCTAAGAAATTCGTTTGAGCTTTAACTTGTATTCAAAAACTGTCTATTCCTCTATACTAGAATTAGAAACTTCTTAATATATTAAGACACTATGCTAGAAATTTGAGTGAAACTAGAGGCAATACTGCTGCAATAGCATGCAAAACGTGAATCAAGGATATAGAACTAAAGGCAGTAACTACCTACCTAATGATGATGAGTGAATCGACTGTAGCCTGATAGTTTCAAACGACCGCGAGACCATTAACGCGTTGTTACATCACAATTGACGCAGTACGCCTCATAAAACAGGCAATCGTATATTTGTCGCCATTTTATGTTCACTTTGAATAAAGATTTGGGTGTAAAATTAGGCGCGCTTGGGTTTATGACGGGCTGTAAAGAATCGCACATAAACATATCAAATAGAAGTATAAAGGTAGCTTTACATGGCTCTTGAGAACAATATCAATTCAGAAATGAATATTTGGCTGGTCTGCATTGAGACAGGCCGCCATGGCCGAAATCGACTAGGAGAACGTCATCATGTGTTTTGGTAATCGGTAAACAATGTCATCGTCAACAACCCATAATGTCCCACTGCTGGGCTCGGGTCTCCTCTCAGGAGAGGGTTAAGACCATACGTCCCAACGCTGGTCACGTGCGGGTTGGGGACTGGCAAGACTACATTGTGGCTACGTAATCTTCCCGTTGGATGTTTTTGAGCCACGCTAAGGCCTCCACCTAAGCTTTGCAACTGTTTTCCTATGATAACAACGCGGAACGGACTTCTTAACGTGACCTCCGAATCACGGAGACGCTCATGATAACATGCCACCAGCGGTCACTCATCCAGGTACTGACCGCGCCGTCGCTGCTTACCCTGGCGATGTTTTCCAATAACCGAGTGCAACTGAGCTATGAGCGCCTCAAACAATGTCAATTTAAGTGATTGCTTGGATCAAACCTACTTTAAATGCATTATTAGAGTGTATTTAGATGAAAAAAATGTATTTAAACAACTTTGAGGACGAGGTGAACAGAAGAGTCCAGCTGGGTTGGGCAGCGTTTAGGAAACTTCGTCGGGTCTTCTCATCGTCGATCCCACAGTGCCTAAAGACAAAAGTCTTCAATGCGTGCGTCCTGCCTGTAATGTGCCGAAACGTTGACGCCTACGGTTCGACTGGTTCATAAGTTCAAAGTCGCTCAGCGTGCTATGGAGAAGGCTATGCTCGGCATTTCTCTAAGGGATCGCATCCGAAACGAGGTGATACGACAAAGAACCAGGGTCATCGACGTAGCCCACAGGATTAGCAAGCTGAAGTGGCAGTGGGCTGGCCGCATTTGCCGAAAAACCGATAACCGTTGGGGTAAACGAGTTCTTGAGTGGAGACCGCGTCTCGGCAAACGTAGTGTAGGACGTCCACAGGCCAGGTGGAGCAATGACTTGCGCGGGACGGCTGGCAGGAGCTGGATGCCAGAAGCCATAGATCGAACTTAGTGGCGTGAAATTGGAGAGGCCTATGTCCAGCAGTGGACTGCGATAGGCTGATGATGATGATGATGATGATGAGATGACAATGGACGACCAACATACAACTGCAGTCTCCCTTTATTATATGTAACGACTGCCTAAAAGATAAATATCCCATAATTTTGTCATGATTAATGAGCGTTCGCTAATAATTTATGCATGCCTTTCTAGGGCCTGATGTTATACGCACATGCCTCTACTTGTAGAGATGATCAATTTTTCTAATATTCTCTTGTTTACTTCCATTCTTGGTACAATTTACAAAATGTAAAACTAATATCATATTTTGTTCAAATCAATGTCACAACTAAAATTAAATCAGTTATGCAGCTAGTTGCCTCAAAACTATTTTTATTGATGATTGATTAGTCTTAGTCGTCGTCGTCGTCGTAGCCTAGTGATTAATCTTTTTTTGTGGTATTAGGGGCAAACCCGTAACACCAGAGGAATCACAAGTGCATTGCCCGCCTTTGGGGATGGGGAGGGGGATAGTGGAAGGGATTGGGGCTTGGGCCTCCGGTATCCTCACTTACACGATGAAACGTAGCGCAAACGCTGTTTCTGTATCTGAAAGTGTTTGTACGGTCTCTCAGAAGAAGCCACTTGACGAAGTTGACCACAGCAAGTAGAGAAGTGGTCGTTTCCAAGCCGGACATCTTCTCGGGAGTGGAACGTTTCTATGGCAGTTTAAACGCTTCGCTTGCATCTCGACCTGATCCCGAAAATGAGGACTCTAGAGCCACATTAACACGCCACTGTACTGAAGATCTGCCAGAAGTCAGTACTGACGAAATCGAGATGGTTTTTGGACAGCTAAAAAATGGAAAAGCCCCGCGAGATGACGGCGTTACAAAGGAACTGTTAAAGGCTAGAGGTAAACCCATACTGAGGGAGCTCTAAAAGCATTTTAACGCTATTCTGACCGATGGGAGAACTCCAGAGGTGTGGAGAAGAAGTGTGGTCGTCTTGTTCTTCAAAAAAGGTGTCAAGACCAGGTTGAAGAGCTATCGACCATTTCCCTTCTAAGTCACGTTTACAAGCTGTTCTCAAGAGTCGACACCAACCGTCTTGCGCGAAGACTTGACGAATTCCATCCTCCGGAGCAAGTTGGATTTCGTAGCGGATATGGCCCCATAGATCACATTGCGTTAAATTATACAGAAGACAAAGGCCTTTGACTCGATCGAGATCTGGTCTGTTCTGGAGTCCCTGCAGCATTGCCAAGTAGATTGGCGGTACATCCAAGTGTTGAGATGTCTCTACAAAGCCGCTACTATGTCCGTCCAAGTACATAGACATAATATAATAGATACAAGACCCATACCATTGCATCGAGGAGTGAGGCAAGGGGACGTTATATCCCCGAAATTATTCACTAATGCAATGGAGGACCTGTTTAACACGCTGCACTGGAAAAGGCGCGGTATCAACAACAATGGCGAATACATCTCTCACTTGCGATTTGCAGATGACATCGTCATCATGGCAGAAACGCTGCAGTACCTACAACAAATGCTGAACGACCTGGCTGACTCGTCTGTGTGCATCGGCCTACGGATGAACTTGGACAAGACCAAGGTCATGTTCAATGAACATGTACTACCGAAACCGGTTGCGGTACACGGTGCCGTTCTCGAAGTTGTTCAAAAATATGTATATCTCGGGCAGGCTTTGCAGTTAGGTAGAAACAGCTTTGAGGACGAGGTGAACACAAGAATCCAGCTAGGTTGGGCAGCATTTGGGAAACTTCATCGAGTCTTCTCATCGTCGATCCCACAGTGCCTAAAGACGAAAGTCTTCAATGCGTGCTTCCTACCCGAAATGACATACGGAGCCGAAACGTGGACACTTTCGGTTCGACTGGTCCATAAGTTCAAAGTCGCTCAGCGTGCTATGGAGAGGTCTATGCTCGGCGTTTCTCTAAGGGATCGCATTAGAATCGAGGTGATCCGACAAAGAACCAGGATCATCGACGTAGCCCACAGGATTAGCAAGCTGAAGTTGCAGTGGGTTGGCCGCATTTGCCGAAGAACCGATAATCGTTGGGGTAAACGAGTTCTTGAGTGGAGACCGCGTCTCGGCAAATGTAGTGTAAGACGTCCACAAGCCAGGTGGAGCGATGATTTGCGCAAGACGGCTGGCAGGAGCTGGAATGGAGAAGCCATAGATCGAACTAAGTGCATGAAATTGGAGAGGCCTATGTTCAGCAGTGAACTGCGATAGGCTGATGATGATGATTGCGATTTGCGGATGACATCGTCATCATGGGGGAGATACTGTAGGACCTAAAACAGACGCTGAACGACCTGGTTGACTCTTCTGTGCGTATCGGCCTACGGATAAACTTGGGTAACAACAACAATGGTTCAATTAAAATGTACTATCGGAACCGATTGCTGTACCCGGTGTCATTCTCGAAGTTGTTCAACAATTGTACGGTTGTACGTGTATTGTTGTATACAAATGTACTTCGGGCAGACTTTGCAGTTAGGTAAAAACAACTTTAAGGACGAGATCAACAGAAGAATTCAGCTGGGTTGGGCAGCGTTTGGGAAAGTTCGTCGGGTCTTTTCATTGACGATCCCACAGTGCCTAAAGACAAAAGTCTACCATCAGTGCGTCCTACCCGTCATGACGTACGGAGCGGGTTTCAGCTCCGTACGTCGCGGCTCACGGCGCGGCTGGTCCACATATTCAAAATCAAAATGGGCTGGCCATATTAGCCGCAGAGCTGATAGTTATTAGGGGTACACGGATTCTTGAGTGGAGATCGCGTCTTGGCAAAGATATTGGGGACGTCCACAGGTTAGGCGAAGTGATGATCTGTGAAAGATAGCTGACAGGAGCTGGATGCGAGAAGCCGAGGATCGGACTAAGTGGCGTGAAATTAGAGAGGCCTATGTCCAGCGGTGGACTGCGATAGGCTGATGATGATTAGTTTATAAATAACCAGTCCCTAATCTCACCTTCATACTCGAGCTCATGTTTGACTCACCGGTGGTGTATAATTGAGTAGTTTTTATATTTTCACCGAGTGGAAGTGTTGAAAAAAAACCCGATACAATGAGATTTTATTGACTCTATTTATCTGGCGTGAGTTATTAAAATTGTGCCAAGCAACGCGCAGTAATCTGCAGTTCATTTCGCGCCTGAGCGCGCGCGCTGCCTCATTACCGGTACATTTTTTATATGACTGAGCCCTCGTACGCTAATTGATGAGAAATATTAGATCAACTATTAATTCGACCCAACAATCCTTAACCCATGTAAGCTTAACACTGTCAGTTGTTTGCATAGAAACTTTTATTTATTACTGATAGTAATATCAGCAATAAATAAAAGTTAAAGTCAAAGAAATGAAAATAGATTTATTGTAATGTACTGAATCTTGTCGTAAATAAATGGCAATAGAAAGAAAAACAGCATTTTTTTATTGTACGTAAGATTTTAACTTACTACGATTACAGTGTGTTAGTTTAATATATTAATATAAATCCATTACAAGTATATAAAGCCTATTCGAATTGGTCTCCATTAGCTGCAATACAGTCCTAAACGTTGAGGTCAGTCATCAAAAGCAGCACGCACTCTTTCTATGGGAAAATTCGTCACTGCCAATCGTATGAATTGTTTGGCCAAACCATTCATTTTGTGCGTTTAGAGCAAACCTTATTCTCTAAACTTACACATAAATTAAAATCCTGTGGATTAAGACCAGCAGTAGATTACGGCTAGGTCTCAGCCCTCGTAAAGTCCGGCACGGTCGTTTCTGACCAGAATTGAGTGAATCGAGCTTTATGACCCAGCTCCAAGTCTTGATCAAAGGTCCATTCTTGAGTATTGAAACACAATGTTGTTAAAGGGCTTAACTACCTTCTCAAGAATGGCATCTTGATACACGTGTACCCATGTTTTGATAGTTTTTTCACAAAAATACGGCTCAGTCACTCTTTTATAGCTAACACCCCACCAAACCATCGCTGCAGTCGGATAATATCCACGTTGTACTTTGTTGACTAATTAGGAAGCTTACTCAGAGCTGTCAGCGTAAATGCCGTCATTTTGTTTGTAAAAATAATGCTCTATTGGCAAAAATGTAATTTGTAAACAATATTTTTCTGTGACCTCCCTTTGCATACTGCTTAAGTAATTGTTTTGATTTTACCTCCCTATTCTTTTTTTAATTATCAGTTAGGAAATGACCATGCGTGTCTTAAAGGCTGCAAGTCCTAAGTCATCTTCTAAACTACGTGACATGGTTCTAGGTGCTATTTTCATCTCCTGAGATAAAATGTTTTGCTTTCGGATTTCCTCGAATTATTTCCCGTTACTGCTTTCATCGCCTATTTTGTACGAACAGTAGGTGGACGGCCGGATCAATAGCCTGGTAAACAAACATTTACTTAACTAATACCAAGCATAAATATTTTACAAAATGTATATTTATATTTTACAATATATTGACGCGAAAATAAGAAAACACAATGAACAATCTGATGAATGAATCTGAGAGATTCTAAATTGAAATGTAATATTTTGTGCATTTTTAACAACGTAAAAATTAATATATTTTGCAATAGTATTTATGGCCAATATAGTATAGAGGGTGGTGTCTCCGACAGCTTAGTGTATAATTGATAGATGACGTAAAGGAGGATCGACGCGAACAGAGTGACGCACAGCGCTACATCGCATCTGGTGCCGATGCCGTTGTCGACGTCCGTGTACTTTATACTGTGTGAGATTTATAACAGCAAGTTGAACGAGCTCAGCTCACGCATTCTCAGTCTGAAGTTTTTTTTTATATAAGTAATGGGGGCAAACGAGCAGACGTATCGTCTAATGGTAAGTTATTATCGCCACTCAAGGACACCCGCAACACCAGATGCGTCACAAAAGCGTTACCAGAAGGAGTACGCTCTTTTCTTGAAGGCTTGAAGATCCTATAAGACCGGGAATGCCGCAGTCGACTGTTCCTTCCACATTTTTGGTCGTGTCGAGGTTCCGCCCCGTCGTTACGAGATTTAAACTGTAAAACCTTCGTTGAGCCATTATTTTTCCAATTTATATTGGAGTAATTGCACTCAGAATCCTATATAGGAGGTAAATATAATATGGGCCTTTTCAAAGTCTCGCCATATTAAAATGTAAAGAATGTTCAAACGCGAAAAAGCTAACGGTGGCAGTGCAAGCATCTCTCGTCCCGACACATACTTGCAGTACGGCAGGATTCAAAGCGAGTAGGTCGCGGCGCGTTGAATATTCATGGTGGGCGAGTGGCTTGCTCATGTCTTACCTCCGCACTGGAATTTCGTTGCCCGCACTAAAATGTAATGATGGTTAAACCCGGACATGAATTTTATTTAACGTTGAAGAATGTTTCACATTTTCGTCTCGGGATCTCCCCTATATTATGTATGTTTATGGGTAGGTACTGCATGCTGTAATAACTTCAATATATTCTATACCTCGATGTTTGATGAAATTATTTGTATGTTAACCCTTATCAATATTAAAGGAAGAAGCGAAAAGTCGTTGTATGCGATCTGTACAAGGTCGGTTGCTGTGGTGAACCTTATAGGAGGCCTATGATGGACGTTTTTTGGTCGAGAAATAGAAATGTAGAAGTGAGTTTAGTAATCACTAAAACAAAATAAATTGTGGAGGAACGGGTCACATATTCCCCCAACACAAAGGGATCCTCCGACCAGGCGAGGTGATCATGCCTGGCGGGCCACTGCCCAACGGTTGATGTTGGGAAGTTTTATATATGTTAATCGGCGACAGAACTTCTATTGCGCGATTTAGGATTGGTAGTTCCTTAGTTTTCTTCGCTGCACCGTAGTTCAATGTTTGTTCGGTAGATAGCGCTGTCATATATTTTTATGTTGACGCTGTATGTGGAAGTCACCACAAAATAATATTTTTTTGAACATCTAACACGCAACGCCATCTAGTCCCGAGCAAACCAGAACTTATGTTATGAGTGATAGACAACTGATATAAATACTTTTTTTTGTAAATACTCCAAAACATATATTTGCAGATAATAAAAACATGTGGTCCGACCCGGAAATCGAACTCGAGACCTCAAGCATAGCAGTCGCACCAACACTGCGCCACCGAGGCAGTTAATAATATATTTTATACAGGTTTACAAGATTTGCCAAATAAAATTGCCTACAAAAAAGTTGTAATATGCTAAAGTATTTTTGTATTGTTGTGAGTTAACATAATTTTGAAGAAGGGTCATGAATGCACATACATTCTTATTGACGTGATAGGAGAGACCTTTATTAAAAGGCCAGTACTAAATTCTAATCTCTGTATTTGAATTTAAAATTGAAATCGTGTTCTGCGATGCGTATATTGCACAAGGTATATAGAATATTGGTGTGCATTAAACTAAACCAGCTAGGCGTACACAGTGTAGTTCGCCAAGCTAATTGAAATGCACGTAGAACTAATACACTTAGGACTGCATTAGCAGTTAATGTATTGTATTATTATCTATCTGATATTAGTAGCGTTAAAATAATGTTATCGTATAGAAGTATCATATTGTTCGTTTGAATCTTAGATTTTGTATTAATATTACTTCACATTGCAGGCGGGCAGACAGTATCATTACATATACATACAGCATATTTAGTGTGAGTCTGAAAAGAAACCGCAATAGCTAATATGGCGGGTATTACACTTACGCCCTCTTTTTCCTACTTCCGTCTCCGTTAGCATTCGCGGTATACTCTTCTTTACAGTTTTTCGCGTTAGCCATTCTTTGCAATTTAAACTGCTAATATAATCACTGTCCCAATTCAAAAATGAATAAACACAAAATGAGAAGAAAGACAGGGAACATGATTCAAATCTCAATAACACACACAATTAACGGCGGCCTCCGAGAATCAGCGGATTAACGCCGGAGTACCTCAAGGCTCCGTCCTGTCGCCTACACTGTTCCTTCTGCATATCAATGACATGTTAGCCCTTGGCAACATTCATTGTTATGCAGACGACAGCACAGTTCATGGACACTATTTTGGACAGCCCTCTGACAAACCAGCAGATGTTGAAGGAAGACGACAAGAACTTGTCGCTCAACTTGACCATGTTCTGGGCCGCATTTTTCAATGGGGCTGTAAGAATCTGGTCGAGTTCAACGCCAAGAAAACACAGGTGTGCGCGTTCTCAGCCAAAATGTCTCCATTCCTTCCCCTTCCCACTTTTCAGTGCACTCAAATGCCATTACAAAATAGGCTCGCTATCCTGGGCATGGATATCTGCCGAGACCTCAACCCACGCGAATACGTTGAGAGTATCACTAAAGCGGCCTCACGGAAGCTGGGTGTGTTAAACAGGGTGAGACGGTTCTTCTCGCCCGTGCTGCATCTGTGTCTTCTTTACAAGACCCAGGTTCGCTCGTGCGTGGAGTACTGTTCTCACCTTTGCGATGGTGCCGCACAGTACCTGTTTGACGCTCTTGACCGGTTGCAGCGGCGAGCAATCCGTATTATTGATAGTCCCGAAGCCACCGAGACCGTTGAGCCTCTACAGTTGCGTAGATATATCGCCTCCTTGGCAGTCCTCTATCGCCTTTACCATGGTGAGTGTTCTGAAGAGCTCTTCCAATTGATCCCCCCCTCTCCCTTCCTCTACAGAACAACACGCGCCGGCCTTAGAAGTCACCGCTTTGAAGTGGAAGACATACGTTCTCGTACTCATCGCTTCGGTGCTTCCTTCCTGTGCCGAGCGGTCAAAACCTGGAACTCACTACCAGCGCACGTGTTTCCTTCCCACTATGATGCCGGGTCCTTTAAGCGGGGCGTGAAAAAGCATCTCACCAGGCGGCCATAATGTGGGTCACCATGCTGCATTGTTCTTTTTCGCATTGAGGAGGGTGACCACCACTCTTGGATTCTGCTCATGCTTTCCATCAGGCAGGGCATAGTCATTTTGGCAGCTCAAATATAAAAAAAAAGAAAAAAAATTAAGTAAATCCATTGTTGGGGAGACTATTTTATACTCTAAAGCATTTAAAACTTGTTAGAGAGCACATACGTTAGAAGGAAGTCTGACAGCTGTTGTTCTTTTAAATATTTATTTGTCAAGAGATGAACCCGGATACATCAAATACTGTATCACCCGATATTGTAATAAAAATATTTTTTATAATAAATTTAGTATCATTGTTTATTTTGATCTTCCCATTGAAAATAAAAGATATTTCTCTACAGCGTGGAGGAACGGGTTGTATGTCCCACCAACACAAAGGGAGGATCTTCCGACCAGGCGAGGCGTTCATGCCTGGCGAGCCACTTCCCGTCGATTGATATCGGAAATTTGTACATATGCTTATCTGCGCGAGAACTTCTATCACGCGATTCTGGATTGGTAGTTACTTCATTTCTTTCATTACTCCATAGTTCGACGTATCTTCGGTAGATGGCGCTATAGTATGCGTCTGTTGCTCTGTTTGTGGAAGTCACTATAAATGCTAATATAGCTTCTAACTCTCAAAAAAAAAAAAATACAAATATACAGTTTATTCGAATTGCACAAACTATGCTTATTATCGTCAAGTATTTGGCGAGCTTTGACTTTCCGTACGAAAGATCTCTTTCGACCAGAACACATACTGATGAGATGTATTATTATTTTTTGTCAGCACATCAAAGTAAAGACGTTGCCACTTACTTTAGGTAAAGGGTGTGCCGTAATTAAACGACTGTATTTGAATTTTTTTTTACAAAAATTTACAAGTGTGTCTCCCGTTTTATGTAAATTATAAAAAATATGCAAATAAGCTGTAAAGTTTTCTTTGAGATCTACATATAGGGGTCAAAATTGATAAATTATGTTACGAAAACAGGTAAGAAAATTACGTGGATATCTTTTATTCTCTCAGTCTGTAGACGCAAAGTTGAATTAGAAAAGAAATATGTTCCGCATGTCATGTCGATGCGGACAGCGGTCGGTCGGGTCATGTGACGCGGGGTTAATCAAGACTCCGAGAGCCTTACTTAGCGCCTCTTATCTACGCTTATCAATTAATGGAAAATCCCGTCTCACATCCCGCACCCAACCGCACCGGTCTCTCTCCAACTCTTACTGCCAATACTATTTATTGCCAGATTAGACTTAACTGATGCAATTATCGGGATTCCTGATTAGTTCATTTTCATTAGAGTTGATTATCTAAGCCCTTAATTTACTTATGTGATAAAAAATATTCATTTTAAGTCTTTTTATAGTAGATTAGCCCCTTGCTAATGAGCGGAGGCGCCACTTGATGGAAAGTGAATAAGAAAGACTGAGTTTCAGGCATGTCAGATCGAGGCGGTAGAGAGAAAGAGTTATAATAAAATAAATAATTAATAAATATTTTCGGACATCTAACACACAACGCCATCTGGTCCCAAACTAAGCGGAGATTGTATCATGGGTACTAGACAACTGATATAAATACATAAATACTTTTTTTTCGTAAATACATACATATTATACATAGAAAACATCCAAACTCCGAAACAAATATTTGCAGATCTGACAAACACTTGATCCGACCCAGGATTCGAACATGAGAGCTCATGGACAGCAGTCGCGTAAGCTACCACTGCGCCACTGAGGCAGTTAATGGAAATATACAATTGTTTAATAATCTATGTGCGATATATGTGACTATTTTGTCAAAGAATACTGGTATACACACGAGTTCGGTTTAGCCCACAAACTTGCGGTATCGACAAGTCACGTAGGATTCGATTACACGGGTCAAGTGAAACATGTCTTAGTGAAAGTTGCGTCGCTTGTCAATCAACTTGTAGCGGAAAGTGGAACGACTCGCCTGAGCCTCTAAATCGGTTTATTTAATCCACTGACATTTTCATATAACGAGGAAGATGTTTACCTAATATTCTGACGTACAACATGATCTGGGTCACTTAAAAATAAGTTCCAATCTGATGCTGGATATGATTGACATCGTGAAGTATTCTCAAGGTTTCTGTTTTATAATTTTGTTTAATGCACTATATGAAACCTTTTCAGTTACTGCTTTTATGTGTAAACAATAGATATATTGAATACACGAAAGTACTATTGAATACCTTTTTCACAATTTATGTGGTTAAAATTATCCAAAGAAGTTATTTTTGATGTTCTGTCAAAAGTAAACAGAGACATCTATTGACTACTTGAAGCTTAACTGTGCCCACTGTAGAGTCAGCTGAAAAGGAACAAATAAAATTAAATTTCAGTTTGTTTGTCATTGGTGAAGCCTTAATAATAAGACTCACTACATATACAAAAATCAAGAGATTGTCTAGATTTCTACAAACTTTTGAACTTTACTTGCTGCTTCACTTACTGGCCTATTAATTTTATTATGAAAATAAATCTTAGAAATCAATTTTAACCTTCTTCCAATTGCATTTACGTTGAGATGACAAATTTATAATTTGACATCTTAGCGCTTTTGATAAAATTTTCAGATCAGTAAACTTCTGGAATTGGCTCTCACACAGTCCGTTTCGACGGATTTTATAGACTGGGGTTTCCCAAAGACAAAAAAGGCATACATAATAAACCATTTCATTACGTTTCAATTCCTTTAGCTATTAAACCGTGTTTTGATAACTTTTATTCTATAGTGTGATTCTATGGCGAAAATGTCAAACGTGTAGTTATAAACACATAGTATATTTATGTGTGTTTGTGTGTGTATGTGTGTGTGTGTGTGTGTGTGTGTGTGAGTAAGTGTCGTGACAGTGTGTGTTCAGCACGTGTTCGTAGCGCGCGCTGAATATTCACAGCGTCACCTCCCAGCACCGGCGCGGGGCTGCACCGGTGTCGTGCCGCCGAGCGTGACGAGATTATACACGGCCTAACACACAGGGCCCAATTGACACATTGCATCGATGATCCACCACGTGTGGCAGATTAACATTACTAACGACCCAATCATACCACCATCTGTAATATTTCTTCGTGAACTTCGTGTTCTGTAAAAATCTTACATTATTATATAAGATTTTTATTTAAATTAATGTTTGTTTTACTTGACACCCGTTAATTTTAACCTCAAAACTTCGCTTTCTAATCAAGAGATACTACCAGTGATAAGTCAAACATTTACTGAATATGTATAGTCCACAACAAAGGTTAATCGTGGTTTGACCTTGAAAAGATCTTTACTGAAAATTGTTTTTTTTTATGTATAAGCTGCCAAAATGACTCTGCCCTGCCTGATGGAAAGCATGAGCAGAATCCAAGATTGGTGGTCACCATCCTCAATGCGAAAAAGAACAATGCAGCATGGTGGCCCACACTATGGCGGCCTGGTGAGATGCTTTTTCACGCCCCGCTTAAAGGACCCGGGATCATAATGGGAAGGAAACACGTGCGCTGGTAGTGAGTTCCAGATTTTGACCGCTCGGCATAGAAAGGAAGCACCGAAGCGATGAGTACGATAACGTATGTCTTCCATTTTCAAGCGGTGACTTTTAAGGCCGGCACGTGTTGTTCTGTAGAGGAAGGGAGAGGGGGGAATCAATTGGAAGAGCTCTTCAGAACACTTACCATGGTAAAGGCGATAGAGGACTGCCAAGGAGGCGATATCTCTACGCAACTGTAGAGGCTCAAGTNATATGTTAATATCCTAAGCCTAAATGCATTTCTTTACAATATGCTACGTTGTTAAATTCCTAATACATTGTATTTTACTCTATCAACGAAAATCCAAAAATTCAAAATCAGTTCATTTTTGTTTTATTTTTAATCTTTATAAAAGTTAATAAAACCAACAATAATTTGGTAAAATTAATAACGCAACAGTGCACGCCTGTCGCGGCCTGAGCTCTTATTTATTTGCATACCTTGGTTTAATCACAAATGTAGTTTTCGATTACATGAAACCGCAGAAATGAAATATGCGTGTTCAGTATGCTATATAATTTATTTGTTTAACTGGCTAACCGGAACAAAACGAAATCAGTTTTACCTCTTTTTACAACACAAGATTGTTCATGGCCGGATATTATACCCTAAGTATTTTTCGATAAAAATTTGCCATTAACACTTATATTTTTTTCAATTCAAACTATATCTTGCTAGTTCTTGAGATAAGCACGTTCAACAAATAAATCCTACAGCCCTCTTCTTTAATTATATATATATAGTCAGAGTATATATATATATATATATATATATATATATATATATATATA
>PKRV01000082.1:128711-150444 GCA_003709505.1 Hyphantria cunea | reverse complement strand
TGTGTGTGTGTGTGTGTGTGTGTGTGAGTAAGTGTCGTGACAGTGTGTGTTCAGCACGTGTTCGTAGCGCGCGCTGAATATTCACAGCGTCACCTCCCAGCACCGGCGCGGGGCTGCACCGGTGTCGTGCCGCCGAGCGTGACGAGATTATACACGGCCTAACACACAGGGCCCAATTGACACATTGCATCGATGATCCACCACGTGTGGCAGATTAACATTACTAACGACCCAATCATACCACCATCTGTAATATTTCTTCGTGAACTTCGTGTTCTGTAAAAATCTTACATTATTATATAAGATTTTTATTTAAATTAATGTTTGTTTTACTTGACACCCGTTAATTTTAACCTCAAAACTTCGCTTTCTAATCAAGAGATACTACCAGTGATAAGTCAAACATTTACTGAATATGTATAGTCCACAACAAAGGTTAATCGTGGTTTGACCTTGAAAAGATCTTTACTGAAAATTGTTTTTTTTTATGTATAAGCTGCCAAAATGACTCTGCCCTGCCTGATGGAAAGCATGAGCAGAATCCAAGATTGGTGGTCACCATCCTCAATGCGAAAAAGAACAATGCAGCATGGTGGCCCACACTATGGCGGCCTGGTGAGATGCTTTTTCACGCCCCGCTTAAAGGACCCGGGATCATAATGGGAAGGAAACACGTGCGCTGGTAGTGAGTTCCAGATTTTGACCGCTCGGCATAGAAAGGAAGCACCGAAGCGATGAGTACGATAACGTATGTCTTCCATTTTCAAGCGGTGACTTTTAAGGCCGGCACGTGTTGTTCTGTAGAGGAAGGGAGAGGGGGGAATCAATTGGAAGAGCTCTTCAGAACACTTACCATGGTAAAGGCGATAGAGGACTGCCAAGGAGGCGATATCTCTACGCAACTGTAGAGGCTCAAGTGTCTCGGTGGCTTCGGGACTATCGACAATATGGATCGCCGCTGCAAACGGTCAAGAGCGTCAAACAGGTACTATGCAGCGCCATCGCAAAGGTGAGAACAGTACTCCACCCACGAGCGAACCTGAGTCTTGTAAAGAAGACACAGATGTCCGGGCGAGAAGAACCGTCTCACCCTGTTTAACACATCTAGCTTCCGTGAGGCCGCTTTAGTGACACTCTCAACGTATTCGCGTGGGTTGAATATTGAAATGAAACAGAAACTATACTATGTCACTAAACTAAACAGTGTTTACATGTACTAAAGTAACGTTATGTTTATGAGCCATACATCGGACGCGTTTTGTCCTACGCAACTCCGACAGGAAGACAGATGAGCAGCGAGTGTAAACTGTACTGTCTTCGAGCCTCACAACAGATTGTTTTTCCAATAGAAAGGTCGAGGCGCGAACACACTACCGAACGTATGTCAGTTTCGTGTGTACTCGTGCCGTGCAGACTTACGGTAGACGGGGGCGATATCGTGGTCAGCTACGAGATTGTCGCGTACCAACTTAAAACCTAAATATAGCGCCTTTGTCTTAACATAGTTTTTATTAATTGAATTGATTTCTTACTGCGAGTAACATCGCGGAGCGTAACTAGGCTAAAACAAAAGCTTTTCCTAATTATTACTCTTTATATCATAAGCTATCTGCCGGTGATGTATTGCCAAAGAAACCCCTACTTAATTTTTTAATCAACTATTCGAGTGTGTAAATATCCCCACGCATTTATATAGATGTGTGTATGTGTGAGTTACGTGCTAGCCTCCGCTCCGACCAATACACGTTCCTATTGAGCGGCGCACGTCCAGGCTCGCGACTAATAACGTCTCCGCTCTTTCCACAATATTGAACTTGTAAAGTAATTTGATTGGATTACAATTTTTTACTGGTTTTATATGAAAATACAATTGGTACAGTTACAAATGCAATTATTTTGTAAGTAAATATTTGTTTCATTTTTTAATTCCTAAAACATCAACATTATAACTAAAACATAGTGTCTCTTCTAAATCGGCGGAATTTACAACCTATTTATTTTTGTTGACTCAACGGACTGTGGTCATATGGTCATATACCGTATAACAGTGAGCAAACGTAGTGAGTCTGCGTACAACGGAACGTAACCAACACGTTCACGCTCAGTTTCGTCACGGTGCCAACTAGTTATCGTAACTTCATATAAACTACAAACTCATCGCCTAACACCGCTCAGCTACGACGTAACACCCAGATAGCTACGAGGATCAGTTACGTGCCCCTACGTTATTTGCTACGAACGATTTTAGTTCAGTGAGCGAGATGAGATTAGGATGAGCGTTTAAGTACAAAAAATTGCATCATTATAAAACAGCCTGTATTACAGGAGCAGTTATTAGTGTATAGTATAGAGAACAAATGTCAACAGGTTAGTTAAAGTACCTTTATTTTAATTTTGAAACGGAGAATTCAGACTTCAAAATTAGTTGATGAAGAAAATAAATGGTACATAAGAGAGCTGAGCATACCAACGAAGTTGATAAATCATCAAAATTTGTTACAAAATGTTTGATGAAAATAAAATTATTCATATTGTATAAAAAAAGTACGATACTTTTTATAAATATTCAAAATCAACATTCCTGGAATGTGAAAAAAACTGTCTAGTTAGTTTCCTTAGAAAATATATGAAATTTTTATCCATTTCAAGAACGAAATCATAATAAATCTTTGTCTTGTTTTATGAAGACTTAAGATAGTTTAATTTATGTTATAATTTCAATAGAAAAGTAAAGCTTCAAAACCCGTTCAAAACACTCGTTCGCTAAAGCTGTCAAAAACTTTTTTTCTATCCCCAAGGCTGCTGCCACAACACACTAAGGCCCACAAGTAACGCGCTGCCACTACATACATTTTACTTTTTATTCAAAATAAAATAAAGCAATAAATTTCTCGACAAATTTGAAAAGACTCACACGAGAGTGAACTTGATACCAGTTTCACACGAGAGAGAACAACGCGCACGACCTACAAATTACTCAGTCGAGAGATTAAAACAAATGTTTCAGATTTTCTAGCTTATTACAATAATGTGTGTGCGGCAAAAGGAGAGCTAACCGTCTAATAGTTAATAATGTTCATATAAAATATCGTAAAACCTACATTGTTAGCAGGTAATGACCGCTCTTGTTTCCACAGCGTCAGTGAAAATAAAGAGCAAAACTGACTCCTAATCCTAGCCAGTTAGTAGCGAGAGTTAAGCGAGACGCCTTCATATCTCGCAAACCCTGGAACCACATTGCACGTCGTCATCCACATAATTGTGTAAACTATACTTGATATATATAACAACAGCTAGATAACAAACGAGGCTCTGGCGACCGACCGATGGCGGTATATCTATCCCAAAAGGCGTAACTAAACACAATAGGCCGGTGATGGGCAGCAGCGTCACCGGTGCAACAAGTTACACCCTGCGATCACCAACCCTCCTGCCCAGCGTGGTGATTATGGGCTGAACCCCTCCATGAGTAAGCAACAGAAGCCACGGCCCCCAGTTCCCGGTAGTCACGCTATTCCTGGTCATGGTGGCGACCACGGTTACGGCGGGATAGGGCGTGCTAAGAATCACCGGGTTACGGGAGGCCACCACAAACGACTGACCCTGGCAATGACTCGCATCTGGTACAGCTTGGAGGAACTTGGGAAGATTAGGTGGCACTCGGCTCACTCGGACGATGAGGTGGAGGATATGTTCGATGACATATCGAGGGCCCTCCGCTTCACTCCAAAACCCACTACAACGTTGTTATGGGTGACTTCAACGCCAAAGTGGGAGTACAAACTTGCGGCGATTCGGTAATAGGATCCCATGGATTTGGAAACAGGAATCATGGGGGGCAAATGCTCATCAACTTTCTCGAGCGGGAGAGGCTGTTTTTGATGAACTCATTTTTCGAGAAGCGGCCCCAAAAAAAGTGGACGTGGAAAAGCCCGGACGCTATGACCAAAAATGAGATCGATTTAATCATGATAGACAGGAGGCACATATTCAGATATAGATCAGAAACTTCAAGGCTGAACGTGTCCGCATGATGAAGTCCAGGCTCCGGCCAACTCTGCTCCAAGTCGAGATGGGATCTGAAAAATTCCAGTCAAATCTGGAAAACCGATTTGTTGCCATGGAAACCACAAGAGACGTAAAACGGAACCTTGAAAATGTGGTTCGAATCCTCAGGAGTGAAGGTACGAGATTTTGTCAAATGCAGCGTACAGGCAAGAAGTCGAAACTTTCAGAGAGGACACTAGGGTTAATGAAGGAAAGACGTGAGAACCCGCCAGTCGATTCATCGGCAAAACGGACTCTAAACCGAGAGATTAGTAAGCGTGTACGACAGGACCTCCGATGATCCAACACGGTTTTGATTGAAAGAGCAATCGAGCAGAATCGGAGGTCAAAAGTGTTTGTGAAATCTCTTGGAAGAAACCATTTGACGAAGCTGACCACAGTAAGCGGAGAAATCGTTGCTTCCAAGCTGGCTGTCCTTTCGGAAGTAGAAAGCTTCTATGGCTATTTGTACGCTTCGCATGCATCTCGACCTGATCCCGAAAATGAGGACCCTCGAGCCACATTAACACGCCACTTCACCGAAGATCTGCCAGAAGTCAGCATTGACGAAATCGAGATGGCTCTTAGACAGCTGAAAAATGGAAAAGCCCCTGGAGAGGATGGCGTTACTGCAGAGCTGTTAAAGGCTGGAGGTTAACCCGTATGAAAGGCGCTCCAAAAGCTTTTTAACGCTGCCCTGTTCGAAAGGAGGACTCCAGAGGCGTGGAGTAGGAGTGTGGTCGTCCTGTTCTTCAAAAAGGGAAATAAAACCATGTTGAAGAACTATCGGCCCATTTCCCTCTTGAGCCACGTCTATAAGCTGTTTTCAATAGTTATCACGAACGGTCTTGCGCGAAGACTCGACGAATACCAGCCACCGGAGCAGGCTGGGTTTCGGAGCGGATATGGCACCATAGACCACATCCAAACAGTGCGGCAGATAATCAGAAGACCGAAGAGTATAATCAGCCCGTGTCTAGCATTTGTGGACTATGAAAAGGCCTTTGACTCGATCGAATCTGGTCTGTTCTGGAGTCCATGCAGCGTTGCCAAGTAGATTGGCGGTACATCCAAGTGTTGAGATGTCTCTACAAAGCCGCTACTATGTCCGTCCAAGTACAGGATCAGCATACAAGACCCATACCATTGCATCGAGGAGTGAGGCAAGGGGACGTTATATCCCCGAAATTATTCACTAATGCAATGGAGGACCTGTTCAAGACAATGCACTAGAAAAGGCGCGGTATCAACATCAATGGCGAATACATCTCTCACTTACAATTTGCAGATGACATAGTCATCATGGCAGAAACGTTGCAGGACCTACAACAGATGCTGAACGACCTGGCTGACTCGTCTGTGCGCATCGGCCTACGGATGAACTTCGACAAGACCAAGGTCATGTTCAATGAACATGTACTACCAGAACCGGTTGCGGTACACGGTGCCGTTCTCGAAGTCGTTCAAAAATATGTATACCTCGGGCAGGCTTTGCAGTCAGGTAGAAACAGCTTTGAGGGCGAGGTGAACAGAAGAATCCGGCTAGATTGGGCAGCGTTTGGGAAACTTCGTCGGGTCTTCTCATCATCGATCCTACAGTGCCTAAAGACGAAAGTCTTCAAAGCGTGTGTCCTACCCGTAATGACTTACAAAGCCGAAACGTAGACACTTACGGTTCGACTGGTCCATAAGTTTAAAGTCGCTCAGCGTGCAATAGAGAGGTATATGCTCGGCGTTTCTCTAAGGGATCGCATTAGAAACGAGGTGATCCGACAAAGAACCAGGGTCATCGACGTAGCCCACAGGATTAGCAAGCTGAAGTGGCAGTGGGCTGGCTACATTTGCCGAAGAAACGATAACCGTTGGGGTAAACGAGTTCTTGAATGGAGACCGCGTCTCGGCAAACGTAGTGTCGGACGTCCACAAGCCAGGTGGAGCGATGATTTGCGCAAGACGGCTGGCAGGAGCTGGATGCGAGAAGCCATAGATCGAACTAAGTGGCGTGAAATTGAAGAGGCCTATGTCTAGCAGTGGACTGCGATAGGCTGATGATGATGATGATGATACTTGATATATTAACTTCACAACTACAGTGATTTTTGATTGTTTAGAATAATTGAAATTGCTGCTTTACACCGTCAATGACAGTTATTGTTTTTATTTAATTATTTCAGCATTTCATTATTTACATTGAAACAGTAAGCAGAATTTCACGATCTCGTATAGTTTGTTTAAGTGGTTAGGTCCCGCGAGAGATCTCATGTCTTCAATATTGGCACCGCGAGGAGTCACGCGTGAAGCACCGAGTTGCGCGGAGCGTCCCGCGGGAAGGACACGTCTATGTAACGTTGATGTAACGCGCAATAGTTAAATGTAACAATCTCACCCGAAGCACCCTTCGCACTACGTGAGCAGATATACTTAAGTGAAAGGCTGGTTATTAAGACAATGAACGACACGACTCGTTACCGTTATCCGAACCATTACGGCGTTATGTGGTTGTATCCTTGTTTGAAAGCCTCCACTGAGATAAGGATATTATACACTTAGTTCCATCACAATACAGAACCACATTACTAGTAGTACTTAGATGGATATCATCAACTTATTCTATATTTAATTACCTCTTAATACATTCCCCGTCTGTACACGAAAACAAAAACTTTTGTTATACTCTCCGTGCCCGATCTATATCTTCTTGCATTTTGTCTTATCTTGCATATTACCAACTTAATTATTATTATTTATATTTTATTACTTACTTCAAAATATATTTACTCATATTGTTCATTATAATTTCAAATGTCTATGTCAATTATTCACTTCTCAAGTTTTTTTCTTTCTATAACCAGTTTATTTTCTATATACTACTAATAATTATTGCGAATTATATACTACAGAAAATGTGCGTTGATTTCGGTCAATATTGCTCCGGTTTTGCTTGTAGCTCCACCGTATCGGTTCACAGCACATCGTGAGCATAAATAAGACACGGCGAGCGACACACGTTGCGAGCAGGTGTGTGTAATGTGCAGCCTTCGCGCACAAGATATGTACCAATACCACACAATGTTGACGCCTAGATTTTTAGTAATGTAGGAAGTCGCTATAAACTGAAAGTAATCGAAACAGAAAGAATTTAAAGTTATAATATCTAGTGATACAGATCATAATCTCCAGTAGACATTATGGCGTGTCGTTATTACCACAGAAGGTAGGTAGATCTTTAGAACACATTCTACCAGTACAACTTGCATTGACACCCTGGCACCATAAAGCTTACTTTTATGCACTTGATTGCGAAAAGTTATTAGTAAAACCTTAATTATTATAGTGTTTTTAGTGCAACAATTTGTGGATCATACAAAACATCGTCTCGCGTAAGGACTGAACCCTCAATATTCAACACAGTATCAACAGTTTAACACAGTTTCTGTGCAACAGAACTAATATAATGTTGGAATGTATTTTCGAGACATACAATGATTGTCATTTAAAAAAAATTTGATTAATGAATTAATAATTTCTATAAACCTACTTTGAACTGTTACGTTCCGCACTTTAGTTTCAAACGTGTTATATTTGTTTACAAATAGATAATAACGATATAACCGCGCATAAACTTACGAACATAAATTCAACAATACCTTTTGATATCATTGCACGGAGTGAATTTTGAACAAGTTGTTGGCTGGCGCTGTTTGAACTCGGACCGATGTTCAGCGGTACCTGAATATTTCACCTACCGTTAATGTACTCCTATTTTGTCAAGTAGCCGTTCCTTCGTTATTTTAAATAGTTTTCGTTAACTAGGGAATCAATAAATATATTCATAGGCAGCTTGAAACCTAATTTTATGATAAGAATTCGACACAAAGGGAAACGTTAAGTAATTTTCTGGCACGGTGTACGTTACTGGAACAACAGAAGCCATAAGAATGTCGACGTGTTAATTATATAGTTATGTGTATGTATGTATGCATGACACAGAACCGGTAAAATTATAAATTCGCGAGAGTATCGGTTGTGTAATTGATAGTTTCGGATCGCACCACATGCGTTGCGGACCTACTTCTAACAGGAGTCGCAGTACATGGGGAAATACATGTGTAAATTTGTTAATTTAAAAACATGTGTAAATTTGTTAATTAACACATGTTTGTTTTAGTATTATTAAATCAAATACTCATAAGGTGTTCCTTGCGAGGCTTCGATTTCATAATACTAAAATATTGATTTCATCGTTTTTTTTCAAGCTTACACAATAGCTAGTTTTTATTCAAAAAATAAATGGAGTACAAAGTTAAATATCTGTACTCGTATTAATCCATAACAAACATGAAATGATAAATGAAAGTATGTATGTAAAAAAAAACAAAAGATTTACGATAATCAATTTTAACAATACTTTATAATATTGTCTATTACTAACTAACTAACTAACAAAACTCAGTTCATTATGAAAATCCACAAGTACGTAATACGCTACCAAGCGTGCACACGCGACACACATCTCTCACAATATTCAACGGTGTACTTAGAATAGTGTCAAAGTTACTTTGATTGTATTTACTTTGCTAGAAGTTGAATTTCGACTGGATTAATTATCGTAAATACAGTTGTTAGCTTAGGGTGCATTAGTAGCATTGGTGTAGCACTTCGTAGGATCTCGTAGCGCGTATGCGTGACAGACTTGAACGTGATCAGTCAGTCAGATTGAGTGCAATTTGTGTCGGATACGGATATCTGTATTCGGTCGAGCGATTCTGGTCACTTTTTACAATCCTTTGAGGCTGCGCAAATCGAAGGTTTTCGTGAGCGTCGCCGCAGCGCGCTCTCGACGGACTAACCACACACGACTTGCGTCATCATGCAATTTCGAGAATTTTCGAATAAACGAGTATGCCAATAGTATTTTCCTTTTTGAGATACTACATACAGACGACCAAACGCGTTACCTGAAGATAGTAACTTCAAATTGGTTGGTTCCACCTAGAAGATTTGAAGAAGTTTATATGCATTCATACATATTCCTATGATTGTATACTGAAAGAAGTAGATAATACACGAAAAAAGAAGGCTAGAAGAGAATACAATGAACGTTAACAGATATAACAGATGTATGAGGAAGTGTAAGTATTAATTCGATATCGACTTTTTATATTCTGCATATATCCAGAGATCACTGCGATAGTTGTTTAATGTTATTTGGTTATAAAATACATTACAGCCACGCAGTACAACGTTCTTTGTTTCATGTTACAGTTGTCTGCATTGACAGTGAAATATCTGTACTGTGCGAAGCATTTTGATACTGTGAAGTACACGGCACCGTTCTTTCTAATGGACACACGAGTCGTAACTCGATATGTTTCGTGTCAAAGTTATTATTCAAATGTAGTGCCCATAAGGTGTCGATGGCACAGTCCTTCAACACCAATAACAATTTGTGTGTCGGTCCTTCCATCGCCATAACAGAAGGGTAGCCGCGGCCGCTCCCATGCACGTGTCTTTTTTTGTCGAGTTTTGACTCATCCTTGACATGAATTGTCAGCGAATGTCAACAATTGTTTGTTGTGTAATATATTGTAGCACGTTTGTAGTGATATTGCATTATTTCATGACAATAGTGTCGTTCTTTCACTCCTTTATTTTATTTGAAGAGAACGTGTGGGTGCGGGTAGTACAACATTTATGTAAATTGGAAGCGTTTGGGGGCAAGGCAGTAGTGGCCCTGCCATGTCAAATAAAAAGAAGGGACTGTATTGGCCACGTACTTATTCGTATTTTGAAGCGTTTAGTGTTTTGGATGATCTAATGAAGAAAGAAACGTGAAATAGTTATATGAGATATGTTGTTGTATGTCCTATTTTTCAATTTGTTTTCAAAGCTTCGCCATAGCTGAGTTGAATCTACTTCATTGTGTGACTCCATAGATAATGCCACTTTACTGTGTTTTTTCAATTATAAATAGATTTGAATGAGTCGGTGGCGCATTGGCAGCGTACGCGACTACTATGCTAGAGGTCTCGGGCTCGATTCCTGAGTCGTACCAAATGTTTGTATGATCTGCAAATATTTGTTTCGGAGTTTGGGTGTTTTCGTATTTCTCAGCATCAAAAAACTGTTCGAATACTATTCGAACAGTTCTAAAAGAGAATAATATTCAAATGAAATAATATTAAGCAGGTAAATGAAAATAGTTATGCAATAAAACACCATTAAACCATTTCCAAAACTTACCTCATCATATTGTTGAACCTGACATGTTGTAATCAATTTGTTATTTCCAGTGACGAAGAACTTCGCTTTTACGTAACAGATCAGTATTGTACCTAATAATTGTGTATATTACTTTGGAATGGTCATGTGTACTTGTGTCTGTGTCGATGGAATTGCGTAAACACTTGACAATCAAGTATTGGTTATAAATTGGGAAATTCGAATGTTATTATAATCACAACTAAAATTATATTCATTGCTTTTGTCACAAACACATGCGAGTCATCTTGTGGTCACACGAAGCCGTTAGCAAAGGTGTTATGGGGTTAATTGAATTTTGTAGTAAATAATTTGGTTAAGGCTATGAAAAATACGACTGATTGATTTATAAGGATAAATTTATGACAAAATTTGTGGTTGACTTAAATAAAGATTAAAAGTATATTGCACGTATGTCATCGGGCGTAGTTTAAGTCGGATCCGCAGTGCCATCGTTTGTCTATCGACAAAGCGGCGAGTATCGTCCCTGTGTTATTGCACAAGTTTAGCCATTAGCGCAACACATCCTCGCACAACACTCCCGCGTGACAAACTCCGTACAGCGGCCAGATATTTCAGCATTGTATTTTATCACTTGTAGTTTAAAGAACACTCGTTTATGTGTCTAGTTGACAGTAAAAAATATCCTCTATATATTTATCCTCTTATATTCTATTAGTTTTTATGTTTATATATTGATGGTACCAGTAGTTTACGAGGTATAAATACGTACGTATGATCCAAAGTATAACATGAACACAATACAATAGTGTCACGGTGCATGATATAATGTCGTCTGCGCGCTGATGTCACACATCCTACGTCAGATTCCCTCCTCTCAATCCTGACATACTGCTACTCGCCGCACGTGTTGTTGTCTCCTGGAGATATGATGGATGTACTGAGCTTAAAGCCACGATTCTGTTTCTATCGTTATTATTCACATTAATATATTTCAATTATTAATATTGTTATTCAATTTATTATTACTCATCACAATTTTTTTTGTGATGACTAATAATAAATTGAATAACATAACACACATAAACTGCACATAATTGTCCAATGAATCGAGTAATCGTCTGCGATATATATAAACTACCAGGGCCACGACGAGACACAAATCCTTCCTTATGTACTCTGATTGATATTGCCCTTAAACATGAGCCAGTGCAAGTGATTGGCTTAAACAATACACCACATCACACACAGTATGTATGGCATCTAGTTGTTTTACTTTTTATAAGCCCGCTAACCTCTTAAAACGCAATGTGTAAAAATATATTGTCCACTTATAATTGCTGCTTTTTTGAACGGTTACATCAAACTAACATAGGTGATAAAAATAAGGCCGGGATAGGTAGAGATTGCCCTTCCTCCCATGAACTGTCAAACTTTTTATTTATTTATCTTCATTGCGTACATTTTACAAATATAAAATGAGTGACAAAAAGGATTACTACAACAATTGGCGGTCTTATTCCTCACGGCGATCTCTTCCAGACAACCATATCATGGACATCAAATTATTGTATATGATTTTTAGTAGTATACACTAGTAACACAATCATTACAATAAGAATTTAAAAAAATAAAAAAGGAAAAAAAGAGAAAAAAAATAAAATAAAAATCGTAATAATGATGAATCAATAGAGATTTATACCTGCTCAAATACACACTCATTCAACTTTTGTTCTACTAAATTTAAAATAACATATAATCTACACTCTCGATTGTCGGCACTTGGTGGAACTTGCTAAGAGATACGTTTATAATACCAGAGGGCGAAACTTGAGTGAAGGTCCAGATTTGAGTGGATTAAATAGTGAAATGAGTGCAAATGATGAATGATTTAATTCTTAAATGTATCTTAGAACGAGTTGTTAAGTCAAAGCACTTTTCTAATTAATACACACGTTCAGTAGGCAACTACCACACAGCATCGGATCTTGTACTTTGGGAGCTTGAAATTATCATGAACTCTTAAGTACATTGATATTATTAACATACTAGCTGACCCGGCAAACTTCGTACTGCCATATTTTTCTATCATAAATATTTTCAAAATTTCTGAAACACTTATTATAGTATTTACGCTCGCTTCAGTTTCGTAACAGGTAACGAAAAAAACACTTATAAGGTTATCTTTTAATTTTCTTCTGTACAAACTTCACCCTAACAATAACTAATGCTGAAAAAAGGAATTAACCGATTTGGTGCAGCCAATCGGAAGTTATGCGCGTACATACATTTCGATGGTTAATTTTTATTTATATAGATTACTTCACCTAATTATCATAAATAACTTTGAAACTCATCAATAAATTTCTTCCCTTTAATTACTAAACCTATCTCAGTGAGTTAAGTAACAGCACTTTCCCTAAAAATATTATTGTAAACTGGAGCGCTGTGAGTGAGACCCATTCAAGCGCGGCTGCAAGTTTTATTGACTAGAAGGCAGCGACTCTGTCTCTGCACCTAATTTTACTTCTTTTAAATATGGATATGGCTCGTGAATAAATTTTCTTGTTTTAGTTTTCCATAACAGTTGTATTCTCATGGGGAAAATAACCAGATAAGTCTAATGATGGTAGATAGGAAGGTGAGGTAGTGTATGCAACTGCTATGCCAGAGGTCTCGGGTTCGATTCCTGAGTCGGACCAAATGTTTGTATGATCTTCAAATATTTGTTTCAGAGTTTGGGTGTTTTCTATTTATGGTGTGTATGTTTTTACAAAAAAAAAGTATAAATGTGTTAATATTAGTTATCTACTACCCATAGTGCAAGCTCTGCTTAGTTTGGGACTAGATGGCGTTGAGTGTTAAAATGTCCGAAATATTTATTTATTTCTACGGAGCCTTGTTCCCTCGGGCCGAGACCCAATTGATGCCAAGTCATGACTCTACCGTAGTTGAATTTTAAAGTTATTTTTTTCTTCCGTTTCCTGACAAACCAACGCTCAAATAATGGTTTCTCTTTTTTACAATGTTCTAGAGGCTCGTTTAAAATGAATTGTTGTACTGATCAAAAAAGAACAATATTTTTAGGAATAATTTCCATCTTTCCTTTGCTTTGTAGAACCAGTAACAGACCAATACATAAAGACTATATATTTATAAGGCACTTTTAATATTATAATGTTCTATTTTATCTCCTTATTCCTATCTGAATACAAAGTGGATGGCTTGGTAAAGCTGTATATTTAACTGTGCATATAAATTGTGTGTTATTTTAGTTGTGTGGCGTAGGTATTCCTTTGTGACCGGCAGCGATGCAATTACTAACATGGTTACGCGACTCACTACACCTCAACCATTTCACAACTAACTAACAGGCTTTCCAAATTCGTTCACACGCCACTCCAAAACTTCATTCCCTACTTTACTTCTCTACTTTTTAATCCTATTATATATTATAACTTATTTGTGTGTGTACTGAATGGTCAACATTCACCATAAATTCGGTTACGATATCGTGAAGGTCCAGTAGCAGCGTGTGGGTTCTGTATTTTAAATGGTCGATAAAAGAGCCTACAATCCCTCCTGATTAACTCTCAAATTGTCCGCCAAACAATTGTACGAATAGGTTGGAGACAGCCTCCCTCCCCGCATCCTATTCCCGCCCCCTTGTATCTGTGTGTACTCTGTCACTGTGAGACTGTGTGCTATATAACACGTCGGTAGCCCCACGGTCACGCTTTGTCCGTATATCTTAGTACGGGGCCTTATGTTAGCGTCCTTTATCCACTGTGGAATAGAAATGTTCAATTTCCCACTGTTATACAAAACTTAAGTATTCCATTCTATTTTCCCGCCGAATCCTGTCGCGCGCGATTTACAAGTGTCGTGTTAATCATATCCGCGGTTATTTGTGACAGGAGCTCTCTTGGACGATGAGCTACCAGCTGTTCATACATATTGTATTGACACTGTGGTAATTATATTTTGTTCAATATATGTTAACGTTCTTGCACCGACCACAAAAAAAGTTGAGAAATGAATTAGGAGATAATGATATGTTAACGTTTTGAAGCTGTCGAAGGACTTACAATCCTTACATAAACAATGGATGTTTTTAACTTAATTTTTCGTCTATCAATAGGCCTGTCGCATAAAAAGTTGTTACTAAAATAAATATTGCTCCTAAACCTGTCGGGCTGCTTTATTTGAAGTGAATATGTATCGAATCTATAACCTATTCGATCCCTCGTTGCAAATATTGCGTAAAGGATGTAATTTATGTTCAAAAGAAATATAACTCGTAGAATCGCTTGCGCGGCATTAGCTGCTTTGCATATCAACACAATTTATAGCAGTTTATCTTAAACAGTTAAATCTTTCGAACAACATAAAATATCTACGACATTTTACAGCGGTTTCTAAATTATAAGCTATTTGATATATGCTTCAAATAGCTACCGTTTCGAGTTGTACTTAGATTACTATTTAGGACAATAGAAAGTTTGCATCAGGTCATGTCATATCTAGCTGTTACACGATCTTCTAATTGTAGTTATGCTATTAGAGAACAGATTTCATCAATCAATTCAATTGAACAATTGTACCATGATTGATGAAATATGATTGATATTTTATTTTTTGAGTGACATCACCTTTTAAAAAATATTTTAAATTAATTATTTTGTAGATGTTAAAATAAATCCGTATGTGTGTTTTTCGTTTGTAAATAAGAGTTATTATAAGAGATGATGATGTCTTAACTTCTCAACCGAGTGTATAAACTATAATTATGACTTTATATAGAAATACTTTGCCAGATGTCCACAAAAGAATACTTATATATCATCCAAAAAATACGTTCCCTAGAGATTGAAGTATAAATTTAACGCGAACAATATCGACATCACAAGCAGGTGTAATACTAATATACTAATGAAACGTTTACTATCCACCATATCGAGTACACCAACACATTAAGCGTATTTGTCATATAATCCTAATTCTCTAGTTAATACTTGCATAACGTTTAACTCAATCCTATTATCGGATCGCTAATCTACAACATGATTGCGTTCACAATATTAATCTCACATCATTTTCATTACATGACGTACGGTGATATATTTTCAGTTTGAAATACAAATGGTTGAGTCGTTCAATCCCAATACTGTTGTTCATCATATTTTCAAAGTTCGCCGCTCGTGGAAACAATAGCCTGGAATCACAACCCAGCATGTTTCAGCGTCAACGAATAAACAATTCAAAAAGGTGTTTGAACAATCTTGTGCTTATATAAGTAATTAATTAAATATTTCTCCGTATTGTTCTCGTATATATATCAGTCAGCAAAGGAAAGATTGAAATTATTTGTGAAAATGTTGTTGAGAATATTGGACTGCCATAGAAGCGACATCTCTACGCAACTGCAGAGGCCCAAGACACCCGGTCACTTCGGGACTATAAATAATGCGCGGTACTCGCCTCTGCCATCGTAAAGATAAATACGGCACTTCACACACGAGCAAAATTGGGTCTTGTAAAGAAGATACGGATGCTAGGGCGAGAAGAACCTTGTTAAGAACACCTATCTTCCGCGAGGCCGCCTTAGTGCCACTCTCAACGTACTCGCGCGGGTTGAGCTCGCGCAAAGAATATTGAGGCTACCTTTAATGGCAGTTGGCCTTTGAAAAGTGAGCAGGGGAAAGAATGGAGACTTTTTGGCAGAGATCGCACACACCTGTGTTTTCTTAGCGTTGAACTCGAACAGATTTTTACAGCCCCATTGAGAAATGCGGCCCAGAACGAGGTCGAGTTGAGCGACAACCTCCTGTCATTTTTCCTCAATATCTGCTAACTTGGATGTAGGGAGTCCAAAATTTTTATTCTAGAACAAAATACGTTGGTACACTCGATAGCTTTTTAAAAAGATTAATATACACAGACATGTGTGTTCAGATGTTAGGTTTACCAATAGCTACGATAATATTTGCTAATTAATATTGTATGTCAACAAAAAGTAACAAGAATCAAATACAACCAAAATCATAAAACATCATTACTACGTAATAAGCTTTTCAGAAAATATTCAAACAATTGGGTAACATTTCAAGAAATTATATTTTTTTTAATTATAAATTTAGGTGTTTGGTTCGAAATTTAAAAAAAAAAACAACTCGATCACAAATGAAATTAAAATCTAATTAATCTAATGAATAATTAGAAAAGTTCAATTTAAGGAACAAAATAATCACCTACAAACCAGAAAACAATAAAAAATTAGACAAAAGAAAACTTGCAGAGTATGAGCCTTAGAACTACCCACTTAACACTAACACTTAATGTCCTTGAGCGATGTTACCTCGACTACCGACAACCGGCAAATGACAGCGTAGCCGGGCTCTGCACTGCGCTTTTATACCCTTTTGTTTTAGGGTTACCCGTACTATACATTTATTCATAGAGAAGATACTTTTTCATTTAATGTGCTGTAAATGCAAGTCAATTTAATCATTTTTTATTGCTACATATTTAAAAAGACACGGTCTATATCTTCAATGATTTATTACAAGTATCCTTTTTGTATTCATCTGTCGGACTTTCTATACAAAAGTGATATGATTTATAGAATGTACGCTGTCGTGGTAATATAATTAATTAAATATTAAATTTAATTAACTCAAAAATCCTTGAACTAAAAAGTACCTTTATAGCAAGATGATGTTCGAGTACGATACGAGATGCTATCGGCGGAGTGCTATTAACTTGGACGAGAAAATTGATTCGGAACATCCTGCGTCATCCGGCACTATCGCAGATACTCGCCTACGGTTATGTAAAAGCGGGGCTTATCGCCTCATTTCCGATATGTCTCATATTTTACACATCCAATGAAGAAATTTACAACTAATTTTATTATAAATGTCGAAGGTCCCTGTAATCCGTTACGAAGCGATCATTTTCTTTCACTACATTTCACCTTTAGGCTCATCATCGTAAACCTGCCCTTTGTCAAGGTATTTTGGGGTCAGTGCAATGTGTAACACTGCAAAGAGAAATGTTCAGTTCTACTTTTACTTTCATAATGTGATTAACATTTCACCGTAGTGTACACGTAGCTTGGAGTGACCTAACTGTCCTTTCTTAACGCCTTAACTGCAACTTTAAGTGATATTAAATAATGAACCCAAATAATGCTAAAATTGCCACGCCAAAACCCTTCTCATGTTCACGTCACCAAACCTTTTTAAGTATAGAGGTAAAACTTGTCTACTTAGTACATTTCCCAGAACAAACTTAATGACACATATCTATCAATCAAAGGGTGGAATTATTGACTTGAAATAATATATGTCGGCTATGTTTGTCAACCGTCTAACCGGACCTTTTCTTGATCCCAATGGTTCTCGGTGACGATCGTAATAGTAGTAAACAAACTTAATTAGACAACCAAAGATTATATTGTGGTATCCATCAGTTCAGCATTACTGTCAGCGTGTCGCAGTGTTGGTTCAACGAGCGTTGTATGCGGAAGATGTAACAGTCACTTGCGGGTACGTGTGTGTGGGGTGTGACGTCATAGTTGTGTAAACACAATATGCAGTGTCATGTACCACATCTTTGTTGAGACGTGTTTTCGTTCAACCCTTTGATATCCTTTCCTATCCTATAAAGGCATTCGACACACATACGCACATACTCACCCACGAGTTTATCACAAAAAAAAATTGTAGTAGCATATTTACTTATATTTCAGGAATACTCAAATTGATTTAATCGCTCTGAGTGGTTGTTTAGTTTTAAATTTGTGCTTATCGTTTCCAAGATCGCAAATACATATGGAAACTAAAAAAATATGGCAAAAAGTTATAAAATTAGATAAATATAAATTTCTCTGAAATGCTTTCTTTCTTTTCAACAGTGTTTTTTTGAGCATTAGAAACTATCCTCGCTTACTAAAACAACTAAAAATAATTGCAGCCATATGCAATATTTTGCAAAACATTTAAACAATAATCTGCGTACGACATTCTCATTGGTTTAAGAATACAGCAGTTTAATGGTGCAAGGTAATATTAATGTTCTAGATAAATAAATGAAGTCGTGTGAAAGTGCGCGGAATAATTCAAACAAATATAAACAGTGCGTGCTGCTGATACCCCTCGTGCGCTGCCATATATCTTGTACGTTCGGTCCGCGACGCTCTCGATGCTACGTAGGACAAACACGAATTACATTAACTTCATGTACAATTACTACACTTCAGAATTACAACACAACTTTAATAAAACAAAACATCTAAATATTCTTGGGACTTGTCAACAACCTCAATGTAATATCTAGTTGGAGGTACATCGCTTACATGTCCATAAAATTAATTATATTCATTTTACTACTTTAATAACAAAGTGATTTAGGAGCGCAAGACGCAACACGTATGTTATTATGTCATACCTGCATAATAAATTTGAAGATAATCTGACTAAATGAGACGTTGGTGTTCAATAACAACAGTGTTGTGATCAGAATAATTCTAACTTGTAATAGAAAAGGGTAGCTCGTTGTAGCAAATGTCACATAATTCATAACTCTCTGTGCGCGCTGTGCAAGTTGGCAAACTTTATAACAAGTTGTAATATTCGTTATCACAAAGTACACTAACCTTCAGCCAACAGGCCCTGAGCCACGGACTGTTCACTTGAGGAAGGATTGTAATTATCCGTCTTGACTTACGGTTAAAGAAACTTTATTTCTCTCTCTCTCTTCTTTATTTCTTTAAAACAGAAAATAGTTAATACGCAGCTGTTATGTGACATTCCAATGATTTTTTAAATCTAGTCAGTGTTGTAGCATTTTTTATATTTAACGGTAATTTATTATATATTTTGACTCCCTCAAATTCAATATTCTTTCTAACATAGTTTGTTCTAGGTGGCCGAGTCACAATATGACTTGCGTTTCTTAGTTTTATTTTTTGACTTTGACCGTGCATCGTTATGAGTAGCGTTAAATTCTTACTGAATATTTTGCACCTGTCATGTATTTGCTTCTTAAGTCGTTACTTACCGTTGTAAGTATTGAGACGGAGGCAGTGAGCGTAGAATCCCCGACTCTTCCGGCGCCTGGACATTAATCATTAGCGAGCGCTGACTTCGACAGACTCACCTTACACGTGTGTTGTACACCAATGCACAAATTGAAGTCGTAGCAACTGTTACTTTACGTTCTAGTTTGAGTAACATAAAACACACCTTGATAATTGTTCATAGACAATTCATTTACAGAAATAAATTCATCCTTAACTATAGTTGTTAAATAAAATAATAATGTGTTGTGAATGGTAAAGAAAAAACTATTTCTAAAACCTTTTTCAGTAATAACATTAAAGCTACTATAACAAAGAAAGAAAATCACAAAACGGGAAAAAAGGCAGTGAAACATTTTTTCTCTATTGATTAATGTAAAAATCGGATTATTAGGATATGATTTAATTTTTTTTTCTTTTCTAATACCATTTGAAGTTAATAGCTCGAAATTTCGGTAATTGCCTAATATTTGATGGTATGAAAGAAAGTTTCTCGCAGTCACCACTTCTATAAAGTGTATAATTAAGCCAGAGTGTTAAATATAAGTCTGAGGTCCCCGTGGAGCGAGTTGGGCAGGCCGCGAGCGTGGCGGCCTTTCTACGTCACACGATCTGAACCCTGTATGAAGCACATAACATCATACGATACTTCAAGAGGCTACCTTTTAAAATGATTAATTACACTAATTTATTCGAGGCAGTGGTGAAAACGATTGGTGGGATTATTGATAGGTTTCACCTAATGCTTATAAAATTTGGTTAAACGTTTCAACTACATCCAGTGTCCCCTAAAACAATTAATATTTTTAGTTATGATAAATGTATTTATTTTAATATTGTTAAATGCAATTGCTCCCGAGGTCGATTCTTTTAGTTGTTATCTAATGACGAATCGCAAGCTTATAAGGGGGTAAGCATTAGCTATTGTCAGATTCCAATCGATTCAGATACTGCCATTTTTTTACCATATTACAGTTATAACCTTCTTCAACTAAAACGAGCACAATCATATCTGTAATCATTAGATTGTACTTCACAAATGTCCAAACAACTGTATTCTTTATTATGAACACAATTCAAACATTAGAGATAAAAGTGTGTTTTACAGCCCAATAAAATTTCGTGTTACTACTGCAGGGCTCTAGTATGACTGTACCGAGAGCTATTATACGAAACGAGTTTGGGAGGAGTTCACGTGAGATTAGTTATAGAACGTGACGGACACCGGCTACTGTGAGGTGGTCCATAGCGACAACGCAACAGACGCGTAGCTGCGTTGAGAGCTCTTGTTCTGTGATGGTATGCATTACAAATTTCTATGTCCAAAAAAAAATAAAGTAGCCATATTACAGCACACCTGTCATAAAATAAGTGGTCGTTGAGTGAGTTGTACTTTGTAAATAATAGTTTATTAACAGTTTCCTCTCTCTCTCTCTCTCTTTCTCTCTCTCTCTCTTTCTCTCTCTCTCTTTCTCTTCTATAACTCATGAGCAAACAAATCTTCTGATTATAAGAGACTTCTACCATCCATATTTATCCACCTGCATTTCTTATGTTTACTGCTACTTTAGGTTTATCCAATTCACTTACTATGAGTAGTTCTTCAATATAGAACATACTGAACCATTCACTATTTATATTATCTATTTATATAGTTGTGATTCCATTCAGTATTTATACTCGATTGTGAACGTCACCATCTGCTGTACTTCTGTGACATTTCGTTGCCTTCAAACAATACAACAATTAATATTTAGCTCAGTGTGATACATATAGACAAATTGATGGAGTGGTGCTGAACTAACTCCCAGACATGTGTATACTATAACGTAGTGCGTAATTACTGGTTGTTCAACTTCTCGCCTAACTTGACTCTGACTCTCGAAGTTCACAACTTGTTGATTAACTGATTATTCATCCATTTTGACACCTCACATTAGCACATTCTAAACTTAGCTTCAACGGGCTTGTGATCAAATGAGACACGTTATAGAATACTTGTTCTAATATCTGACACAATAATGCTTAGGTTATTTGGAGTTCGCTCTAGTTAGATTGTTAACGAACTTTGTCGTTCTTTGGTTGAAACTTATCACCTAGAGATATATACAATATTATTCTAGGCCAATAACTAAGTTTAGCGACAAAGTACACTTTATGTGTCGTAAAAAAATAGAATTACGAGACTTTCAAACGTATAATTCAACAAAGAATGTTTATACTTTTTACGAAACGGATAACGAAGTTGAAAGAAATTGCAAAATTTTTGATTGTCACTAATACATCATTACTATAGTATGAAATGAGTCTTGTCGTGTAAGATCAATAATTATCTTATCGTTATCACATTTTTACCAAGAACGGCAATATATATATATATAT
>PKRV01000082.1:86381-128015 GCA_003709505.1 Hyphantria cunea | reverse complement strand
ATATATATATATATAAAATTATATATAATTATATGTATATATATATATGACCCTGCTAAACTGGTGACTCTACTCTGACTCATATAAAGCACCGAACAGAGTCCGAGAGTAGTGGTTACCCTACTCATTGCGAATGCAGACAATGCAACAATGCAGCATGGTCACCCACGCTGCAGCGGCCTATTGAGATGCTTCTGCACCATTGAGCCCCCGCTCTCGCACTCACCGACGAAACACGACAACACGAATGGTTTCATTATAGGTTGGTCTTCTGTGAGAGGGTAGTCCCGAGCCGGCCCGTTCGTGCCAAAACCAGCCTGGCTCTGATATGTTTCTATATCTATACTAATATATAAAGCTGGAGAGTTTGTTTGTTTACTTGAACGCGCTAATCCCAGGAACTACTGGTTCGAATTCAAAAAATCGTCAGGCCGAGACCTATATGAGCTGAGTACCAATGAAGAATGTTCGAAAAACGGGGAAAAATTATTACGCTACGGGCAACAGGAGACGTAAGCGACGTAACGTGGGTCAGCTAGTCAATTTGTATAAAAATATTTACATAATGTTAATTCGTTTTCTAGACCTCATAGTACAAGAATAGCATAATAAATTATTATTCATACATATTGTGAAACGCCTTGCTATCATGTTTTTAGATCTCTGAAAGGGAAAATATCGATAATGAGACCTCTCAGAACTGGTATATTCTCGCCCATAAACACTTCAAAACAATAGGTATAGGCGCCACATTCGCATTAAACAAAGTACATAGAAGTGTAATGTTACTCGTTTTGTTTTAATTGATACGTGCCCAGAATGTATAAGTATAGGACACTGTATGCATTCAATGTCTCAAAGAAGATAATTTCTAAATATTTTTAATCTGAAATATGTCCGAAATAAAAGTAATGCATTGAACAATGGATTGCAGAAATAATGGTAAACTCACGAATGTGAACCCCGAACTGCGTCTCATTTAAGCTTTGAGATTGTCACAAGATTGTGTTTTAATTATTTGGAGTTCTCTATCCATCACTTACGTATGTATATAGATTTATTTTAAAAAATCAGGTTTTATAAATAAAATGTTAAATCAGTCGACTATTTTAAACTCAGAAAGGAAACTGATTATTAAAAAGACTGCTTTGCCAAAGTCTTCAGACACAAAACTGCACTGCATTGCAAAGATTGCACGATTGGCCTAGTGGTTTAAGTAGTAGCCGCTTCCCACTGTGCCAAGTGCTGTGGGTTCAAACCCCATATGGGACAACACTTTGTGCAATCCTCAAATTGTTGTTCTGAGTATGGGTGTTCTTTATGTGCGTTTTATGTTTGTTTGTATAGTCTCCCACGATACAGGACCGCGCCAATATATTGTAAAATATTTTGTGATATTAAAATGGAGTATGGTGATAAAGAGAACCGAATCACTGTGATTGCATTCCATAAAGTAGGTATGGAAACAAATACAATTTTTAAAACCCTCCATATGCTTGGTATTAGTCAAATTCTTGTGTACCAGGCTATCGATAGGTACCTTCAAACCTCCTCTGTTTGTGACAAAAAAACCCTGGCAATTCACGTAGTGTTTGTACGAAAAAGTCGATCAAAGCAGTAAGAAAAATAACTCGAAGAAATGGGACATGAAGGTAGCACCTAAAACAATGTCGCGTATTTTAAAAGATGACTGGACTGATGGTCATTTCTTAACTGATAATTTTAAAGAGTACAGGGTGAAAAATCAAAACAACTACTAAAGCGGTACGCCAAGTGAGGGCACAGAAACAGTTTGTTAACAGACGAAGTTTTTTTTACAATTGAGCAATATTTTAAACAACAAAGTGACCGTATTTATGCTAAAAGCTCTAAAGAAGCGTAGTTGACCTACTTATAAGATTATTAATTGGACATACATAAATTTTAATCAGCGTCGTTGGAAGCTCTGCCTCCCTGTTGTGAACAGACGCGGGAATAGTTTTATAACGCGGAAGCTATCTATCGTAAGCTGTTTACAAAAGTTGTTTTGTAAGTGTTAAGTTGTCTAGTTGTACGTTTGTATCAAATTAACATAATGCAAGTAAGCGCTGCAAATGTTCGCCAGTATGTATTCAGACTCCATTAAACTATCTTGTTGAAATTTCTTCTATAGAATGCCCATCTATCTCGAACGTTTAATAAAAATACAGTTATTATATTTTTTTTCAGATCTTAATCAACAAAGTGCAACACTACGTAAGCGGTGTAAGTCGACACTTGTTGCAGTTACGATCTCAAATCGTCGACACTGGAAGTGCCCGCGTGTCCAGAGCAAAACCACGCTAAGTGCACTTCCGTGTTGTTACAATTTAATATTCTTAGCAGCTCGAGCGCGATGCACCAACAACATATACATAGTAACTTTAACTTAAGATTAACGAAATATTAATCTCTAACGTAGGTTTTAACTACCAACATGGCATCTCATACAAGTATATATATTTTTAAGCAATCTACGAATATAATCAATCGCTGCCCATCCATTGTCGAGTGCGACAATCGACGTTATTTTGTCAAGTGACATGGTTGTCAAGCTAATAATATAGATGTAGAAAATTTGTGGTTGAAATATTAACTATTTAATAAAATATAAGAGTGTTTTATACCGTAGAAAATTTAAATCAATGCAATAAAATCTATATTTAATATCATGAATTCGAAAGCGTTTTTATCTGTCTGTCTTTTACGTTTTCATGGCAAAACCACTAAGCCCATTACAACGATTTTTTTCATGGCGATACTTTGGTTCTTGAGGAAGGACATAGGCTACTTTTTACAAACACTCGGACGAAGCCGTGTGCAAAAACTGGTTCTTAATAATATTCAAATATAATCGCCGACTAATCAAGCGCTTTAAAATTGCAGATATGTGTAATTTTATCGAGCATTATTACAATTTTTTATATCGAGAATTGTTACAACTGAGAGTTTCAGTAACATTCTACAAAGGAAAATGTTATTAGAAAACTAATCCGTTATCGGCAATGGGATTGATAGCATCTGAATGTTAAGTCACGAGGTCAAAACAAAGTAATAGAAGAGAATACAAGCGTTACAGATTACAGAAAGAACGCGAAACACTTCTGGCCTGATTAGGTCTATTGGACAGACATATCTAAAGATTATTAATATATGTGTAATTTTACTGATCCAGGCTCGCGGGATTCGAGAGATAATGAAATCAAGTAATTAGGTTAAAGGCCCGTAGACATTACTTAATGTTTATTATTATTAGTTTAGCACCAGTTCGAACTGAATATAACTATACCATTTCTTTAGAGAAAGCCTGAACTGACCTGGTGAGATCACGGTTATTCAAACAAAATATATTAATTTTAGAAATACTTAAAGCCGTTTCTGAGTAGATTATTATTTTAATTATGGCTTGTCTCGTATTAGTACCTATCACAAGAAAACAACATACTGTCATTATTTTTCACTTTATTAGATTTTTTCGGATGTTATATTTTAAATACATTTGTATACAAAAAATGTAAATGTTGTAGAAGAGTGATACTACGAAGAATTTGCATAGCACAACATTTTAGGAAACCGCTGTCAATCAATTCTTTTGTTGCTTGTGTTTTTGTTTTCATTTTCCATAACTCCTATAGTTCAATGTAAATGTCTGGTTTCCTCATAAGAACTAGAAGTACTTTTACATGTAATTAGGAAAATTTTACTTTTAAATTTATAAGAATAACAAATTTGTGAGTACACATTGATTTTGAATATTATTGTTATATTAGGAGCAAAGTTATGTGTCAGCGCCGCGAAAGCCATTAAAAGGTCAGAATAGATATAGTATTTTTTCAAAAAGCATCAAGATATTCGCACCCTTGTGATGTGCGCGCTAGTCTAGTACTACCGCGCACATCACCACGCAACAAACTGTCAGCAGTAATGCTGAATTTAAACTATAACCGCGCAAGGAATTCGCTATTAGATTAGCAACCGAAAACCAAGTGGTGCTTACATTAGAGAAACAGTCTGTACGGAATGTGATTAAAATTGTTAAAGAAACTATAAAACTAATGTTTCCAAACTAATAAATGATGTAAAAGTGCAATGTATAGGAATCATTTTTAACAAATGGTGAGTTCAACTCCCATGATACTTACATAGCTAAAACGATAAATACAAACAACGGGAATTCAATCATGTTTGCTTTAATCATTGATATAATGATGATTACTTGTGTGTGTCACCTTTTTAGCACTTCAAAAAGTAAAGCTTTTCAAGGACTAAGGGTTCACCAATGTCTGGTACAATTCTCATTTTGATCTTTTTTTATGTTTGGAAACCCCCACGGGTGGTCACCCCACCAGTGTTTGCGGCGGGGCTGTGTGTCGGAATCGAACCAACTAAAACCACACGTATGCCACTCTGCATCTGAGATGGGAGGGATCCAGGAACCGCTTTATTAAGACATCCTGACCCCTCCCAGCGCCTGTCCGCGTTGAAGCGGGCACCCTCTGCCAGTAAACTCTCAATTTAGGCGACGTATGGCACACGCGAAACGCCGCCTCCTCGCAGTTGACCATTAAAGCGGATGGAGGGGAAAACCTTTGCAGACCCGCGGCCACACTCAGGGCGGCATGAGGCGCTGTATCTTATACAATATCTGGATCAACTTATGATGAAATATTTAAGTTAAATAAGTATACTTAACAAATGAAAGCCACGGCATTATCTTATTTGTGTTATTGTATAATAAATTGATGAAAGTGATGTTATTATTTTTCATGACATCTGTCACAAATTGAGACTCATCGATAACTTTTCATGCCTTTGAGGGGGGAACAGTTAGCTATTTCTCTAATTAATCATGGTTTATTGTCCATACTAATATGATTAATTTTAAAGTAACTCTGTCTGCCTATCAGTTAGGCTTTCACCGTTAAACCGCTGAACCGATTTGGATGGAATTTACAATAGAGATCTTTAGATTCTTGAAGAAGTGCATAGACTGCTATTCACCGCAATAACTGACATACACGCGAACAAAGCCGTTTGCAAAAATTTGTTTATTAAACAATTTTTTGCAAACGGCTAATTATATTTAATTAGTTGTATTTCATAACATACTAATGTATTTTTAGTGTTAAATGATCGGCATAGTACAAGAGAACTACTAAGTTTTCCTTTTTTAAAGTCTTTGAAAAAAATAAAGGGAAAAAAGTCGAGGTCCATAAATGCTTTAACGAAAACGTCTAATACGTATATATTTATGTACATACCATGCAATAGTTTAAATCTCCAACTCCTTTGGTTTCTCATTTTCTAGTAAAGGCAATAACATGAGAGAAATAAGCCAGCTTTACTGTACGGCCCAGAAATGTGAGTATGACACCAATGACTGCATTGTTTACTGTACTAACTTCAGCACCTTATATGTGATGTGATCGTGCCTTCATATTAAAGTAAATTTCACTTTTAATGTTATAAAAAATAAAAAAACCACTTTACGTTATGTTTTTGTTTCGTGATGTATTGAGGAATTCTTTAGCATTCCCAAGCCTGTATTATTACCAAGACTGTATGGGGCGGTTACTAGTTCAAACGGTTTTATCTGAACATTAGTTTTTACACGGAGCGGCTAGTATCGAACCTCCGCAACCTTGAGGGTGAACTAAATTCCATGATTGAACTAGTTGTCTGTCTTCCCAATAACAATTGCCATGACAACCAGGACCGACATCTTAACGTGTTCTCCGAGGCACCAGCGGGAAACACCACCATCTGCCATACTCCAGGTTGCTATTAAGAATATCTTGAAAGAAAAACCTAACAGCAGTCTGACCCGGGAATCGAACCCGAGACCTCTAGATCGGCTGTCGGCTGTCTTTGTTTTTTTTTTTACTTGTGTAAACCCCCTTAGGCCTTCCCTCAGGGTTTGCGGCGGGGTGGTGTGTCGGAATCGAGCCGACTAAAACCACACGGTGTGCCACTCTGCGCCTGAGACGGGAGAGATCCGGGAACCGCTTTCTTACGCCATCCGGACCCCTCCCAGCGCTTGCCCGCACTGTAGCGGGCACCGTCTCTAGATGCTATATCCTCTCAATTTAGGCGACATACGGCACACGCGTAACGTCGCCCCTTCGCGGCTGTCCTGTGAAGCGGATGGAGGGGAAAACCCGTCCCGCCCATCCGCGGCCACACTCAGGGCGGCATGAGGCGCTGGTAGGCGTGCCTCCGCGCCCGGTTCGCTGGCGGCGGATCGGGTCCGAATGAAGATCGTCCTCCCGAGCCTTCTCCGCCGCCTCCTTCTGCGAGAAGATCGGCTGTCGCTTACGTCAACCCCTGGACCAACGAGGCAGTTATAAATTTTATCATGAATTAGCAATATAAAGCAGTAATAACTTTAGAACGCTGTAGTGGGGTACTTTAAAATTCTCAATAGAGTAGTTAAGGCTCGAAAACTTAACAAAAAAAAAACTTACATTCCTATAAATAAAATGACGGAATGCGAACATTTCTCTTAAATTATTATAGAATATAGAAGGAACGCACCAGACTTTGTTAAAGTTTTTTTTTTATGGAATAGGGGGCAAACGAGCAGGCGTATCGCCTGATGGTAAGCGATTACCGCCGCCCATGGACACCCGTAACACCAGAGGCATCACAAGTGCGCTGCCGGCCTTGGGGGATGAGGGGAAGGGTTGGATTATGAGCCTCCGAAAATGGAATGTGTCCTCCTCCTTATGTGGAATATGGCCCTCGGCCCGTATTAAGAATCTATTGACACTTAATTTATTAAATTGGTTTAAGAGTCATTCATACGCTACGGTGGAACATAGGTATATAAACACATATGTATAGACTATCCTATTACCCTTCCTATTGGCTTCGTCTTAGTCAAGTAAAAAACAAAGACGTCAGCGGATTCCATTTAGTTAAACAATCTGTCTCAAATTGGTAGGTTCTCAGTCAAAGTATTAACAAAACAATGTATCTTCCTGTCGTGTGGCATAACGATATTTGTAGAGAATATACTCAGGTGTAGTGTCGCGAGGAAGACGGCGCGGCGGCGGGTCGGTCAGTGGCGCGGCGCGTTGTTTTGCAATGCTAAGTACCTACCACTGTAACTTGTTTAATTAAAACTTCACGCGCGCTCATGTTTATACTTTTACAACGGGTTCATGGAAATTCAATCATAAAATATGGGTATTATGCAAATATTTTCCACTGAACTAACATTATATAACGCGACCATTTTAAATTATATTTAGTAATTGGCATACTCATTCAAAGCGTTATGAGTACTCGCTGTTTGTAAACAAAAGTCTCTTGAATAAAGAGTAAACATAACCCAACTTTTTTATTGTATAAAGTTGTACAATCCTACTGTCAACAACATTTTATCGTGATTGAAATTGAGATTTACTTATCTTAAAGTCTGAAATCACCGAGGTGGCAAATCAAGACAGTAACACATTGGTGATGAATAACCATAGCAAACCGATCTGAGATTGTTAGGACTGTTCAAACAAACATTAGGAAGAGAAAGAAAAACACTTTGTCAAAACCATTAATAGGCAAAGAGTTAAAGTTTGAGTTTTGTTCTAAAACATCAAATATAAATAAACTGAGTTTCATCCGGTTCGCTCACAACAGCCGATATTACCCGCGCACTTTGTATTTCAAGTGGGTGAATACGGCGCGAACAGCTTTAGCCGTAACTCGGCGGCACTTTCGTAGCTGTTGGTGGCACGCGGGGGATTTGTTCGCATTAACCGACGCGACGCACTTGCTTCTTGTTTGCTATCACTATACTTGATGCACGTATAACATATATATATACAAGGGATTGCGGCTTCTGTACGATATACCGATATGTGGCATTGCTGGCGTTAGACGCGGCTCACTGGTTTAGATAATCTTCTTACCTATTATAAGGACTCTTATGTGCTATGAACTAACAAAAAAGAAAAACAGTTGTTTCCTAGCTTGGCATTGACTTATATTAACTTAAATTACAAGAGAAAAGAGAAATAAGAAATACGATAATTATTTTGTTTTGCTTATTACGCTGCCACTCCCAGACTACTCATTGAATCAAATAAAAGTTTGCATTGGTTGACAAAACACAAGTGAACCACAAACGGCAGTTACTGGTTATAAAAATAACAAGGAATTTTAACAATAAAAGTATAAACTTCGTTATAATGTACATTTTATACGAATATAAAGACGTGTGCTATTTTATACTGTATCACTCCATGTGCAAGACAACGACTTTATCTTACATTTACTACCTTCCCGGCAATTTAGTTTAAATTCATAGCTACAATGGAGTGGCGTTCTGCGCGTGAGAATGGTTCCTTTTGCTCGCAGTCACTGCCTGCATCAGACGCCTCTCACTCTAATAACCCTATCTACCTAATTAAAATTATTTCTCTACCGTACTCCAAAACTTGAAAACGTCTTGGAATGCTGTTGTATTGTGATTCTTCTATATTCTAAGTAACAAATTGAAAGTAATTAAATATACCGAGTTCCTGCCTATTCTGTTCGACGCTCAGTAATTACTAAACTGTAATATAAATACAAAGCACATATATTTTGCTCGCATGTAAAACAAATAGTAAAAAGCAAAAAATCGAAACATAAATAAGTTATTTCGAAACAGAGGCTTAAATTAGAATCAATTAGGAGACGCATCAGTACGCAACCGCGTGAAAGTAGGACATTCTGTCAGCCGTGTGAACGGAGGCTCATCGTTGTGGACCCGATGAACGCACAACGTTTACGAGTATAAATACTTCCACCAAAAATGAGATAAGTAAGTAAAATAAGTTTTGTGTTGTACAGAATGGACGATTCATTTGCAATTAAGACAAAATTGTTTCACGCCTTGACACAAACTGGCCTTCTGTTCCTTAAAATAATTGAATTAACCGGTGAAATAAATTCACGGGCTCAACAATATTCAAAATGAGAAAGTTCGGCGTAATTGGAGAGAGTCTCGAACCGGACTTGAATAAATTAGGTAAATGGGCTTATCTCCGCGACTAATAGCTAATGGAGCGAGTGCGCCACCACAGCGGGTACGTAAGCTGTACACAGACAACTACTGCTATTAGATAATGACGAAGTATTGACCGATTTTGTTGAGTTACTTCATTATTTTAATACCAAATGAAATTTTGTGAATAATTGCGGTTTCTCTAAGAAAGTAAGGACGAAGAGGTAGGTGTGTACATTACTTTCCATCTGCTGCACCAGTAATTAAACTTCTATACTAATGTAATTTATGATGTATGATTAACAAGCTCGGTTAGTCTACAGTACAATCAAAAGACGACTGAATCGAGACTAGTACTAGATCAACTCCCGAATATAATAATAAAACTTCAATATCACGAATGCTATGTATACTATACACATTTACAGCTGGTGATTAAAACTGGGGCTCTTTTATTTGTGAGTCACAAAGTTACAGACAACAAGGTTACAAATCAAACTTTCAAAACGTACTTTGTTTCATTTCGAGCAGTTGCTCTCTGAGAAACAAATGAGACACGAAGTTACAGCACAAAGTATAATAAATTATTCACAGTCAAGTGTATAACAGTACCGAGGGAAACACTACCGTAATTTAATTAATATTGAATTTCATTTTGTGGAATATGTTACTGCACATTGTCATCATATACCGCTTAAACCGCGTCTTTTCTGCAGTAGTGCACAGGTACTACAGGTCCGGAGTTGTCCGGAATAACGTTAGACGAAGGCAATACATAAGATTAGTGACACGAACCTTGAGCGTATAGTTGCCCCTGTCACTAATATTCTATCGTGTCTTGTATGCGTACACATATGAAACGTATTCAACTAAATGTATATATGTGTGACAAATACGATATTACAGTACAACTTTAACTGCACACATGGCATAGTGGGTTGAGCGCTCACTACGTCTCTTAAAATATTAAAAATACGCTCACAGTGCAGTAGCATTGAGTATTGTGGGATTGGACCGCATATGAAGTAACATTGTGGGTGATCCAGACATTGTTGTTCCTTGCCTGGGTAATTTCAGTGTCAATTCACGTATGTTTGTAAAGTACCCATAAGGCATAGGGTATATTCCTACTGCGGGTGTTTTCCTTAAAAAAGCTATCACTTTAATTTGCCATTATTTTTTTAAATTCGATAAGTATAGTACCTCAGCAGCTATAAACACTACTAAGAAATAATTATGGTATGAAATTATACTAAACAATAATTAAAATACAGCGTTTAACGATCATTGAGGACCACAGGCTCTTTCGCGCTCAACTCAAGCTAGAGCAGTTGATGAGTATAACGCTCGGTGCTTATGTGAATGTTTTTTTGACAGCGCGGGCAAATGGACGGACATGTCACTACCTGCCTTTGTACTCCCGTAACCTCACCTACTGGGTGAAAAGTTATGATAATAATCAATATTCATATTCTCCCCATACTGTACACACTACTCTGTTTCTCCTACATTCGCCGTCTTATCTCAAACAACGTTTTGAATTCCTTGACAATTCACATTGCAAGCTCCTGAGATCGTCAGAGAATCTAAAGTTGAAGATGCCCCTGCATACCACAAAACTTACTGATAAGTCGTTCTCGGTGCAAGCCGTTAGGTTGTGGAATGTCCTACCTGAGACAATAAGAAAGGCTAAATCTCTACCTTAAAGAAAAATGTCACTAATTACTACTTGACCATGTGAAGTATTCCAGTACAGGAATATCCACTTATTGTGGTTAATGTGTCGTCATGGATTTTAAGCAATATTAGTTTTTTGTGATAATTATGGTAATATCTGTGTATGGATTTATATGTATTCGTATGTATATAGTGTATGTATATGTAGGTGGCTTTATATATTATAAATAACTTAAATCTATTGAAACACATCACCGACTACCTAAAAGATCATTTTATAATATATATAAATTTTAGTAACTAAATAAATAAACAAATAATCATCAGTCCGGTCAAAGCTTGCCCGCATTGAATGAGGCATAGCTTTCTCATAAACTAAACCTATTCTTGTTAGTACACAGCAATAAACAATTCCGTTTCACAATGTAAATGACACTTGTTACACGTGCTTTCAATTTAGATTCATGTGAAAGCGGATGAAAAAATGACAAACTCACCGCAAACGAACTGCACATTGCGGCTACTTACCCAGCGCGGATTTCATTTGAGCCAGAATTGCGCTAGCGCTGTTTACATTTTTGTGTCAAGTTTTAGTTACTTTATGGAGTTATTTGCCGGTTCCTCTCCATAGGAATAACATTTTTAACCGAACAACTATATTACAGTATCATTAAAAAATTCTACGTTTCAAAAGTGCTTGAAAGAAGAAGACTTATAATATATTCAAAGATAATATAACATGTCTGACATCCTTCCATTAAAATACATAATTGAATGAAATGAACGTTGACTAATTTATGGAGAGTAAAGGGTAAAAATTTGGAATCGTATAATTTATAGGTAACCCTTCCTGCTGGTGATAGATAGCTAAAATGGCAAGACTTAGGGAAGAAAGTTTAACCAAAGGGCTAGGATTTACGTGCAGGTATCATTAACATTACGACTGAAAGATATAGAAACACAGCAGTAACGTGATAGCACTCATGTCGAGAACATTTGTCTTGAGACCGCGGGTGTACTTAAAAGTCTCAATTGTTGAATGTATCGATCTCCGAGCCAGTATAGTATCTAGGGACGTGAAGTTTTCTAACAATTCGGCGCCAGAGACGGCGGTACTAAATAAAAATAAAATCGTTCCATTGTGTATCATAATAGCCGGGGTGTACCTTGACGGTGTTGCGTACATACGCAGTAAAATAAATTGCAAGTTTACTTCTCCCAGAAGATGGCGCCACGTTGAACGACGAGATTGTACGCAAACTCTTTACGCGTGTGGAGCTGCTTGTACCTATTTATGGATATAGGTGTCGGTTACCGTCAGACGGATGATCTGCTTGATCTGCGGATATTCAGAAATATAATAAAATAGAGCTATAAACGCATGATTTGTTTTGATAACAGATAAAAATCGAAGCTCTCAATGTTCTGAACTCGCAATGAAATCGGAAGCCAGGAATATTACCAAAAGAGGCCAAAATCTTTTTTCGTAACTATGTTTAGATGAAACTATTAAAATATAACAAAACCAGCTTTCGCCTGCGACTTCGCCCGCATTTAATAAACAGTATCCTATGTTTTTTTTTTGAATAGGGGGCAAACGAGCAGACGTATCTCCTGATGGTAAGCGATTACTGCCGCCCATGGACAACCGCAACACTAGAGGAATCACAAGTGCGTTGCCGGCCTTGGCGGATGGGGAGGGGGATGAGAGGAAGTCTTGGATTATGGGCCTCCGGTATCCTCACTCACTCGGTGAAACACAGGGCAGGAAGCAGTGTTTCACGCCATTTTTCCGTGAGACCGTGGTATAATTCCGGTCGAGCCGGCCCTTGCATGCCGAAACGTGGCTCCCCACGGTATAATTTATGTTACTTCAAATACCTCTAAGAATATGTGTAAAAAGTTTTATGATGATCGGTTTAGTAGTTTCCGTATGAAAGGGTAACAAAACCTTACATTCACATTTACTTTAAAAATACGCAAGATTTATGATCACACATTGCGATAGCTTGGCGACCCTAAATTGAAAAGACGTATTAAGGGTCTATTTAACGTTAAAAACCTTCCCTTTATTGCTAATGGAACTGGACAATTCATAATAAGGTAAAATGGAACCGAATGACAATGGCCGAAACTAATTAAGCTCAGAGATTAATAACAACTTTAATCTATAAATCTTTTGTACCGTTTAAGAGGATCTTCCTCAATAAAAGCCTAGAAGCGAATATAAATGATACTATACTCGCTGAGTAACAATGGAGGCGCGGCGTCAAGTCTAAGGATCCTTTTTAATAATGTCAGTGAAACAGTGAGTCGAGGGACACAATTTAAACGCTTACAAATGAATCTCAGGAGGCACTCAGTCCGCCGCACTCGCTCATTTACATCACAGATCTGAGCGGTCGAGGCGACGCCACGGACCTGCCAGAGCTCTCATATAACTCGACGACAGTTCGTTTTAGTACTTTATACCCATTTAATAAATACAATTTTCAGTGCTTTTAATGAGCTCGAAGTAGTTCTGTTTTCTTTTGACAACTCCCGCATTAGGAATATACATTCCTGTGTCACGGAGATCTTTACAAACATACATGAAACGGACACAAAATACACCCAGACTTAGAACAACTATTTATAGATCACACAAAGTATTGTCCCATGTAGGATTTGAACCCACAACACTTGGCGCAGTAAGAAGTGGTGTGGCGACCACTGAAATCACTAGGCTAACCGTGTAGTAATCCCGCATTGTGTATTATTTACATTTTTTGTGTATGATTGCACTACAAAAAGGCTCGTCCGCGCTCTTCGTTCGAATGTCGCGTTATTTACTTCTTTGAAACGATGCCTTATGCCAATTTCTCTAATAATCTAATAAATTAAGAGCGCGATTGATGGATTATCATTTATAAAGGAAAGGTATGGCCTTAATCCTCTCCTCAGAGGAAAGCCGAGGCCAGCAGTGGGACATTATGGGTTGCTGACGATGATGATTCCAGTGCAATGATAATAATATTATTTGTTAAAAATATAAATTGAATGCATGAAACTATCAGTTAAGTAGTGCTCACGCTTTAACAGTCCACTGCTGGACGTGGGCCTCTCGTTAGACATGAGGTTCTGGCCTCCTGCGCCGCGCTACCAGGCGGGTTGGTCTCTGCAGTGATGTTGTACTGCGTACTTTGATCCTTTAGTTGCCTTTTACCTACCTTTACTACATCAAGACGAGATCCACACGATGCTGTGTATCTATTGATATTTAGGAAATACATATTTTTTATGTTCCAACTAAAAGGAATTTCGAGACACCATTTTCTTTCACAGATCTTTAGCTCATCGTCTTTATTTAATTAAATTACTGGCGGGTTATAGGTTGCTTTATAATATTGTTATGAAATTGAAGAGAATAGAATAGAATAGATTTAGTAAATACATCTTTAGTCTAAAGACGGTCAAATTTTTACCTAAAGGTACGTTTATTTTTTTTGTAAGTTTTTTTTGTAAAAAAACTAAAATAAAACTTTCTTAAAATATTATAATTACTTTTATGACCAGAGGTAGTCTACGCCGCTTAAAATGTTATTATCAAATATTTTTTTATTAATATTTCACGCAGCGCTCATAGCTCAGTTGCACTCGGTGATTGGAAACAATTACCGAGGGTAAGTAACCACGGTGCGGTCAGTACCTGGATGGGTGACCGCTCATAGCATGACGGCATATCATGAGCGTCTCCGTGATTCGAAGATCACGTTAAGCAGTCGGCCCCGGGTGTTACCGCATGATTACAGTCGTGAAGCTTAGTTGGAGGCCTTTGGGCGGCTTATAAACATTCAATGGCAAGATTATGTAGCCACAACGTTGTCTTGCCAGTTCCCAAACCACACATGGCCAGCGTTAGGACGTATGACTCTTGAGAGGAGACCCGAGCCCGTCAGTGGGACATTATGGGGTTGGTGATTGTTTATATTTATTGTTAATTTGCATACATATATATTATGGGCCTCCGGTATCCTCAATCACTAGGCGAAACAGAGCGCAAGCGCTGTTTCACACCGATTTTCTGTGAGGCCGAGGTATCACTCCAGTCGAGTCGGTCCATTCATGCCGAAGCAGTGTCATATGAATTAAGTCCCAAACCAAAAAGAAACCATTTCAATATTTACAGAAGGCCTTCATCGCTTAGAATACTGAAACGGCGAGAGGCAAGTCTAATCAGGATCAGTACTAAGTGAGTTGAAACTATTAGCGTCGAGAGGTGGCGTAAAGTAAAATTAAGTGACATCACGCGCCTCTCACCTCAATCCCCCCGCCTTCCGCACTTCGTAACCCCAAGGCTCCAGGAGTGGGACCTCCATAAATACACCGGAGACGGAGATAAGTAACTCTTTGTGTACTCTCCGCGCCCGTTCAATTTGCCTGCAAAGGCGACATGACAACTATTTGATTCGTTGCCTGAGCCTCGTTGTGGGTGGTATGGCCATGAATGCATTCAATTCGAGAAGTTGTTCAACTTAATTATTAGTAATTATATCTTTTAGCCCTAACACCGTTAATTAAAATCTCTTTGAAGTTGTCCCACTAATTGGATTTAATTAATAGAATGCTTGTTACGTGTACGTGTGAATTAAAACAAACTGCTCTTCTATGTATTTTATAAGCTGGTTTTTAAATTGAACTGCGTTCGTTATTAATGCAAATATATTTGAGTGTGTATGGGTCGGTGAACGAGTAACGTACTTGTACTAAGATACCTTCCTCTGTAACTGCAGATTTTTTAAGAAATTCGCGAGCTGCTAATTCAATTTTTCGTGATCTTTCAAAATCTTCTTAATTTCACTGGTGTTAAGAATTTTACAATTTAATTAAGGTTGCATTCACGTTAGATGAACGTACTATAACAAGTCTGTCTTAAAAACTGTAAAGGTTACACTGATTAACACTATCTTACGATTGGATTCAATTGTAATATGTATAATTAAAACAATTTTAGGTCTATGCACATTGCTCCAGGAAATATCAACTGTTACATAAAGAAATAATTAATGAAACTTCGTCCTTGTTTTATAATTCTGCATTAAACAATCTCAGCAAAGCAAATCATAGCCGGTAAATATTTGTCAGCGGTTGGGATCACAATTTACTTATATTTTTGAACCTTTGTAGTTACGTCCTAGGAAAAATTTGTTGGCACCCGCGTGGAGAATAATAACAATTCAGTGTGAGCCTTGTGAATGGATAAGATTCGTACGGGACTAACAACGCATATCTTCATACTCTATTGTACAGGTACTCAAATTGTATAATCAGTCTCACTGAGGGTCAAATATGTTCTTTCTTTTATTTTTGCAAACAGGTTTATTTATGTACATCTTTTGAAAAGGTAAATAGCCTTCAGCGTCAATTTATGCGTCAACCGCTGGGCCGCGTGATCACCTTCTCCGGTCAAAAGATCTTTTTTTGGTGCTAGGAAGTGTGCATTTTTCCACAGCTGCCACCCCGACGTGATTGGATTCACAACAGGGAGGGAAAAGACATATCAGTATTAGTATTGTCGTCACCATCGTGTGCATCCAACAACGATGAGAGGTAATTAAGCCTCAGCCCGTCACCACTCTCGTTCTTTATAGGGATACACGATGCAGCGCACTTCGCCCACCGTCCGCGCAAGAAGAGTAAATCTGTAAAGACCACTGTCTACAACAGCACATCTGTGCTACCACCACTACACACTGGACACTTCGCTACGTAGTTGTATACGAAACACGCAGACGATAACCCACGCCTCCCATCACTGGTTAAGCACTCTATGCTTTACCTACACTTTTTTGTTTATTCTCCATCTAGCAATATTAGTGCTGAATAAGAAAGACTGATACTTTGATATACGTCGATAGCATATTGTGTTGAGGGAGCTCTCGAAGGAGGCTCATTCTTATCCGCTTTTCGCTTATGTTTCGTTTAGTTATCGATACATTTTGATCAGCGCGTTGCGGACGCTGCTACAAAAGAGCTCGCCGTTCTCAGATAAAACGAAGATATTTTATTGAGAATTTACGCTTTGTTACGATGAAACTGCAAAATGGAGGCGCAATATTGAACACAAAAGGTACTTGTAAACATAAAATACTTCGTTAATATACTTAAGTAACAGGTTTATTCATTCAATAAGCCTGCTACATGCTATTATCTGATAATTAAATTTTGACTTGACAGAGCCTTCACATTTTGTTCTAATCGTATTTAAATTTAGTTGAGTATGACCCATCAGGATACAATAAAACGTTCTCTGTATGCAAGAATAACAATTTACATTAATATGCCTCGCACTAAAACACATTTAGCTTTGCAGTTTACAGATAGGTTTCGGATAGCTTATCTATGAAATAATTTGACGTATCTTCTATATAAATTATGTCAAAGCATCTAGCAGAAAACACATATAATGAAAGTGGTCAACAGCAAACGTGACGCCTAAAATTGTACCGGATAATAGCAATAAGTCAACGAAATACCATAGGCTCGCTATCCTATCGATAAATGCCCGATGCGTATCACGTATTAATGACTTTCTACACACATTTATCTGTGGAATTGCGGAGCTATGTGCATTATAAGTGAACTACTCAATCACTTGTAAGGGCACGGAGTTAATGTAGTATATGGGGCATGATCTGCTACGCTATTTAGATATGTTACTGCAGTTTAAATCAATGGACATTTATTATATTTAATGTTAATTACGACAGCGGTACTTAAAAGCATGATGTTAGCCCCTTGAAATAGTTTTAAATTAAAGAACTATGTCACGTGTGATTTATGGTTGAATTCGGACAAGACCCCCGGGCGTTGACAGCAGTGATAGATGTTGTTTAGAACCAGTCCTGTACACGTTAACAGTCGGAGGCGAATCTAGGGCCATTATACTCTTACTGATGTTACTTTAAAGCATGATACGGAAGATAATAAGGAATATCATTATGACCACAATACATATTGTTGTGTAATAAGTGCAAGGACCGATGCAAAAGACTTACTGCATCTTCTATTATTCTTCCGAGGACCTTGAAGTAGTCAATACGCCTTAAACCTATAAAGACATGTGGAAATGATGTACCTAATATATAAATGTAATTTCCTATGCTTTATACCACTCTGTCGTAAGATGATTGTACTAAAACCCAAAAAGCGACTGGTGATCGCATCAAAGAACTAAAGATATATTATGTCGAGCAAATCGATCTGAATAATACATGAAAGTTTTCATATAATTTGACAATAAAGCAGTTTTTTGAGCGCAATGGCAGCACGGATTGTTTTGGTAAGCTATTACTTTTGAGGTTCTTCGAATGGGGCTTTGTTGTCCAACAAACACTGGCGAAGGGAAATAATAGAAACAATCTTTTTGTTCAATTTCACTGAGATTATCAGAGTACAGCCATGATTATTTCAATAATAAACCACTTCTTGCTGCTCGTGTTATTACGTGTATAATGTGATTGCTTTTTAAAAAAGATTTGGACGCGGCTAAACATTTTTAAAAATTGCTTTCAACAAAGATCAAAGAAATGAAATTTATTTTCGCTGCGGTTGCTATTCATTACCTTTTATGTAATATGTTAAGAACTTATATTAAGTTGATAAATGTTATTCTTAGTTTGATGGCAGTTAGAATTTATATATCTCAACCCGTTTCATCGTTATCATCATTAGCCTACCGCAGCCCACTGCTGGATATGAGCGTCTCCAATTGAACGGAAATTAGTTCGATGCTCGGCTTCTCGCATCCAGCTCCTGCAAATGATATCATGTGTGTGTATGATGACATGTAATATATTATACTTAATTACATTTAATAACTTCTGACAACGCTTTATCAAGGAACTGTGTCCTTATAGTTAAGCAGGCAACTGACTAACGAGAGGTACAACAGCACTTCCTGTGTGTGTAAGCGACACACGCACACACATGAGTTCATTTCTTATTGGGTCGCAGTTGTCAGTGACGCTCGTTCTCTGACGCGAAGGTTGTGTAACATGATCAAGTCGTTTGTACGACTTATTATGAAAAATAAGATATAAGTAACTTTTACGTGAAATTGTTCCCTCCTTAATGTTTGAGACAATATCAGTGACTTAGCGACATCGAACATAATGTAAACATTGATTTGTGGTTGTAATAGAATCTTTGTAGCGTTTTTTATACTTGTTAATCGAAAATTGAAACATGTACATTTATGAATATCATAAAGTAATGACATTAGAATCATTCTGAAGGAGGTGCAAGATACGTAGGGGCGTAGACGACAGTTTGTGACCGGTATAAGGCGCTACATTTTAGTTTCAATCATTCAGAAAGTTTTATTTCTGCTTTATTTGTATTTTAACATTATGTAGAATTTCAATATTGTTGGCATATTCGACTTGATTTCAACTTTCAGATCAATTTTGAATCTTAACACTTCTTGAATGAAACTTTTATCTACAGAAGATCGGTAAATAAAAATCTGTTACAAAAACCCATTTATTTAATTGCAGATAATAATAATAAAGATTCATTTCGTGCATAATAGTTCCCCTTTTCTGCTACTAAAGAAAATTATCATAAATATAAAATAAAATTCAAATAAACTTTTATGTCGAGTGCTTTTAAAGCCAAACGGTTACTACGTAAACTTTATTAATTCAGTGCTTTAATTATTGAGAGTCGTCCCTCGTGTGCATGTACAAACAGCCGCGCCTCGCGGTCTGATGTGTATGTAGTGTTCAATCATTCACCGCCCTATTAAAATGCTTGCATCCGTCGAGCGCTACCGACGTTTCCGCTTCACTGTGCATTATCGACATTGTATTTAACACCTTGACAGTTTCTTTTCTTGCTTTACCTTGATCGACTGAAATATTACAAAAGTATTTGCAATTTTTTCCTAATCTTGTCTCTGCTCTTTTTTATTCTCTCTTCTCAATTTATTATGTCGTTACACCTTGTCTTGTGTTATATTGTTATCCTTTCCCAGCTCTTATGACTGTCTCAACGAGAATGTCATTTGTAGGGCTACCGTTAGACTAAATGTATATTAAATCGAACCAATACATTCCAATAACATGCGCGTGTCCTGGCATCATACGTATTCCTTGCACTAGAACAACATAGTACGCTGGCAACGTAATACGACATTACAAAGCAAATACGATATGTACGACATACGAGCTCTTTCCAGCGAACGTCTACGCAAACATCCGAGAAATGCAATAACAGAGCGGCACCGCCACCGCTCCCCGCGTCACCGCCCGCCGGCCCGAGGTCGGCCGACACTTTTCACCTTTGCTTCAAACACTAGAGACATAAAATAGATGCATGTAACAGTTCAATTCCCTCGACCAACCGGTTAAAGTATTTGATATATTAGTTGATATTGCATTGCGCTTGTTCACAAGTAAACTGCAGGCGCGCAATTGGATACAGTACAGTGATATTTTTTTCAAATTCATTACGAAAACACAAGCGGTTGTGTAGGAGGGGTGCATTTTAATATTAAACCCGTATTAAATGTAAAAACTAATTATAAATATAATTATGCATTAATGCATAAAACTACCTATATCATAAAACAATTATTTTTAATAAAATATATAAAGATTCGTACAAGAGATAGTACAACGTTCTTTAATGGTGCGATTTTGTTCACTTTTATTTTTCTGTGGTGTGGTCTACCGATTCTGTTCCCAGCACCGAGAAATCAAATGTAGTTATAGTCAGAATATATACAAGCTGAGATACAAAGAGGGCTGTTTATTTGAAATTGATTCCGATTAAAATCTATTTGCCACGTATTACTTTATACAGAATAGAATTCGTCGTATCCCTTACTCGTAGCATTACAAAACACTAGAAAGTGAGAGCCATTCTAATGAAATCTTAAACAATCATGTTCTGAGATAATCAGCCTGCTGAAATACTAACGTGTTTCGAAATACAAAGGTAATAAAAACAAGTAATTAATTATGTAACAAGTTAAATTATTTAAAAAAAACCGACTGCATCAATAACTGTTATTTTTATTAAATTCAGTGTTTTTAAATGAAACATATGTTATACATATATTTGTAATCACCGTTAAAAATTCTTTGTTTTGATACAACACTCGATGTATTTTGAAAACACATTTTTTTGAGATCACTTTTTGGCTCCAAATCCTTAACTAGGTTTTTTTAACTTTGATGTATCTAGTGTCACTCTCACGACTAAGACGAATCTATTGACACAACTCACATAAAAATACGACAAGCCGTTTATGCTCTAGGGCGTTCCAAAGAAATATACATACATACATACACTCGCAAAATATAACTCTTCTTCTTTCGTAGTCGGGTAAAAATACAACCCTCCTTTTTTCGCAGTCGGTTTAAAAAAATGCACAATAATTAAGAATGTGTTAATTCTTGTGATAACAAACTTTCTTCTTGAAACTAACTGCCACATTTTGTTCATCTGGTTGTTGTTGTGTGATAGTTGTGTGATAGGGTGCATCACCCTTTTATTTAAACTGTTGAGGTGTTACAAATTTTTACGACTTACATTTATACAGAAAAATTTATATTTAAGGAAAACGATTTTTTAAGAGTTTCATACAAATATTCCTGTGTGAAGCAGCATATGTTCATCTGTTGCGTTTATTTTATTTCAATACTACTTTGTCACAAGATAGGGTAGTTGGCCCGCGCCCGCCTGTATAAACGGATAAGAATAGTTAAAGCTCGCCATGATTGGAGCAGCAACACGGAACTGCACTCAGCGCGGCTCAGTCCTAGACATAAGTTGTGTATCGATGACACTTACCGAATTATTCCAACAACCCATAAATCAACCACTCAATTAGTATTACTTTCAAACTATACAAACCTAGATTTAGTTCCAAAACGTTTAGAAAGATACCGTTATAAAACTTTTGAGACTTTATTGAATTGTGATTCGATTTTGTGATAACGATTATAAATCTCTTTATTGTACACTAGCTTACACAATAACAACTAGGAAAGTACTAGTGGTGGTCTTATTGCTCCAAAGCAACACCTTACAGGCAACCATCACTTAAAAAATCACTTAAATTAAATTGACGGATTATCTAATAGATCTCTTCGATATCTTTAACAGCTCATATAATGGAATTTCAAACTTTTTATATTTGCTCTGGAGCTGAATAAGAAAAAAAAAATAAAAAGACGCGCCCTAATCAATAAGGATGTGTGTTATTGAAACGTCTGAACTGATATTTAATTCAATAAAACGCGCTTGTGTGTTGTTCCTAACTGTCAAGCCCTGATGATAAAAGTCAGTTATTAAATAGTTAGTTGTTGATGTACTTGGTTCAAAAGTTTTTCAACCAAAATGGGATTAGGACTCTAAGGATTAATTATTTCTTTACATAGCAGCAAATTTTGCTTGCGGCCTTCATCGTGTTGATGTACATTATTATTTGTTAATTGATCTATCCCTCGAGAGTAGGACTATGTTTTGTATAGATTAAAGGGGTATTCAATTTCTTCTTCAAGTCTTTTTTTCTTCAAATCTTTAATGTTAGCAACTACAACCCATACTGTCTCACTGCAGGGCTCAGGTCTCCTCTCATGTAAGGTTTAATGTGGCGCCTATTTGATATTAGGTAGAATTAGGTTTAAATTGACGTTCTGTGAATTGGATATTTTGTAGGCTTTATAAGCTTAGAAACGCAGGTATGTACGTAACAGTAGCAACAGCACCACAATTTAGTCAGTGTTAAAATATATTCAACGGAAAATTACTATTAAAGGTTCATAGATTAGTTATGTTTCTTTTTAAATTAAGTACTCCTACTCCCTTCGCTATTAATCTTTATTGTTAGATACATAAATAATAATATACCCAAAAATAAAAAAAACTGTTTATAGAGTAACTTTGGCGAGTTTCTTGCCGGTTCTTCTCCATAATAACAACATCTTGGAACTGAGCTAGGGGATTCCTTGATGTAACGTTTCGAAAGTCCCTGAACAAGCTTAATTGAATTAAAAGATATTTCATTTTACTGCATCGTTATTGTAGTAGTAGCGTATACAACTGCTGTTGAGGTCTCGGGTTCGAATCCTTGAAATGTTTGTATGACCTGCAAATATTTGTTTCAAAGTTTAGGTGTTCTCTATGTATTATATGTTTATATTAACTAAAAAAGGTATATATGTATTTATATCAGTTTTCTAGTACCTGTATCACAAACTCTGCTTAGTTTGGGATTAGATGGCGTCGTCAGTTAGATGTCCGAAATATTAAAAATACTATTACTATATCTGATTTTGAAGTTTCTCAGTAATAATAATAACTATTAACAGTGAAACAAAATAATATTAGACAATGGTCGAATCATTGCAACCCGCAACTCCCAAAATATCTACTTAAAGATTGAGTTAAATTAATTAAACAACTGAGGTGCTCCTCTTATTGAGGTGCTGTGAAGGCTAAACTAAATTTACAGTACGTGAGACTGAGTGCCTGTTGCTCATTCATTTTGCAATTAACAAACTCTGCGGTAGATAATCATTCGCAATAAGGCAGCAATAGTAACGGAGCGGCCGACGACAATGATTGAAAATACCTGCGCTGCGTCCTTCAAGGGCTGAGTAGGCCGCCTGTCGGCAGGGAAATGATTCTTTAATATCAAGTAAAATAAATTAATATAATTTAACGGTTTACAAATATGTGTGACAAGGTAAATTTCACACTCTCACATTTGTATGAAGTAAAATTAGCGAAAAGAGAGGTATGTAGAGTCTCTTTTTGGTGATGTTAGCAATACTTTAACTTCAGTATTAGCGGCAGGATAGAGACTATAGCAAAAAAATTTATATGTAATCTTTGACACCCGGACGATTATTACCAATCCATTGATACCTCATTCATTTTAATCGGTTCAGTAGTTTAGAGGCTACGGTGGATCATACAAACATTCACAGACGTTTTGGCTTAAATTAAGGTGGAAGTGGATTTATTATTCTGATTAATTTCATTGTGGTCTGTTTAATATTGTCCGTGACTGCCCGAGTGTTATAACTCTCGAGAATGTCGACTACTATCACTGTTACTAGTAGTGTAGAGTAGTGTGGTGGGCGTGTGGGCGGGAAGAAAAAAGACTTTGCGGACAGGTAAAAAGAAACTCTCTCATTGTACCAAACAATAACTAATATTATGCTTGAGGAAAAAGATTTTGCTTGAGGCATTTACTTTTTATATGTTTTTTTGTTTAGTTATTTTATTTAATTGATGGTATTTAATAGTTAAATTAAAGTAAATAACAAGTTTATACCACAAACAAAATAAATTTTAAATTTTTTTCACCAAAACACTTTTTTTATAGAATCGCGGGCAAACGAGCAGACGTCTCGCCTGATGGTTATGGTGGATTACCGCCGCCCATGGACGTATGCAATATCAGAGGCGTCACAGGTACGTTGCCGGCCTTTGGGGGATGGGGAAGAGGATGGGGATACTTAAAATGACATGTCTCCCACACTGCCACGTGTATATAATGTTCATTACGAGCACAAAATGTGCGCTTTGACGTACACAGCTCCCATTAAACAATGCTAAACTGTGGCACACAAATTTCTTGGAAGGTAACTTTAGTCCCCCCACCCCTCTTCCCAGCCTTACCTTGGGCAACTCTTGTAGGCCGTGTCTCGGTACCCCAGTCCGAGTGACCCTAGCTAAGAGTTAGCGCAACTATTACTCGTATTAACTTATACGTAGCTTATATATGCCCTAGGTGGGGTGTGCCTACTGTCTACACTACACGTCCACGTACATATACATAAATATCTATAAATGTGTAAGTATATAATTATTTAATGCACGTCATCAACTATTTTTGCAACTGCATATAGCAATAGGGCACTTTAATTCTTGTCTAAACAATACAATTATTCCGTAGAGTCAATTCGATTTGTACGATTAGCATACTACAAATCAATTTTGATGTAGACTATGAATATATATTTGACTAAGATTATCTTGTGAACCTCAATTAGACCAAGATTTAAAAGCGCGCTAAAAATAAAAACTCGAAGAAGCTCAGTGTACGAAGCAATGACAGTATTTCATAAGGATCATGAGATACCCTTTACTAATCTACCTATCGTCTTGTTTAATGTGTGTTTTGCGTCAGATTACCTGAGCCTTTATAATTAATTCGGTTTACACGGGAATGGGCATACTCGTAAATAAACTTGGGTACACATTTAGTACATATAGCTTAGAGTCAACTAGCAAAACTAAGATCGCAACTTGTATGCAACGCGATTCATTACTACATTTCTTGACATTTACGCAACAGTAATAATAATAAAAACATCGAAGGCAAACTTTATTGAGCGTATTTTTCATCAGAATTTTCATCAGTTCCCAGCGATGTAGGAGATTGACGAGGGATTTATTAAGCAACACAGAGCTAAAAAAGTACTGGCTTGTTTGTGAGTGAATATATTAAGCGAAACATATCGAACCAGTGCACACCGACAACAACTGGCACTTATTTAACACGAATTACAATAACATAACTGATAAAAGGAAACATACTCCGTCAATTAACTAGTGTATATTTACAAAAAATATTTTATTATTCACACAAGTCTAAAGTACAGACATATTTCAGTTTCATTACAGTAGACACAGGTGGTATCTAACGATGGCCGGTATCCGGCACATAAACACATTGAATAATTCATCTCACGCCAACAGTTCCAAAATTGGCCTTGGACATTGTCCAAGGCTAATTTTGAGGACATCACGACAGTAACATAGGTTGGTCGGACGGTTGGCGGCAGGCGACAGAAGCCTATTTGTCGTTAGGTGTGATATAAATGTACAATATTGTTCGCTGTTTATTTTTCTGGCATGAGGGACAAGCAGCAACGATTCATCTGACGGTAAGTGAAGGCCGCGACCCATAGATACCTGAAAGTCAAACGTCAGCTCAAACTTTTTCAGTGCCTCGCACAAAAATCAAGGGAGGAGGAGGGTTTGACTCCAGTTATGTCACTCATTCAGTGAAAAGGAACGAAAGATCTGTTTGTCATCAGTTTTCGCTGAGATGGTGGTATAACTCCGTGAAGGCTGGCCCACACTAGCCACAGCATGGCTCTCTTTGGCGGTTCATTCGATTATACTAAAAACAATGGATTTTTAATTTTTGACATTTAAATAAACAAAATAAGTCATGAAATAAGTTCGTACCCCTAAAGGCAATGCGGACATGCACCAAGTTGTATTGTACTTATTTACTGATTATTCGAATTGGGAAAAATAGGTTCAATTTGTAGGTCATCAAATAATTATGAAATAGATATAAAAATTGAGTTCTTCAGAAATCGTAGGACTAGTAATTACAGTGTAACAACATGTACAGCAACAGTAATAGGGATAAGGGTATTTTCTAAATAAAAAACCAAGAGTTAACCGTCGCCAAGTAATCGTCTATGGTTTCGATCAACTTAATACCCAAGCTTGCTGGGCAATAACTGGTTATCATAATGCATCTGAAGAAGTAGGCATCAAGAGAACAACAATTGACGTCCTTACATCGGGCAAATAAACATTTCGTTTAATATGAGGAGCTTAAATTGGACTTCAGGGTATTATAACTAAGACATACGTTGTACAGAACCGTTTGAATAATAATTTCTATGAAGGCAGAGTAAGTTAATAAAATTATTCGGTTTCCTGAATATTCAAACACAATAATACTGTTTTTTTTATGGTTCCGTACCTCAAAAGGAAAAACGGCACTCCTATAGGATCACTTTGTTGTCCGTCTGTCTGTCAAGACAGGAATGCGTAGAGGTATCAAGCTGGAATTTATATCAAATACTCAGATCTACTGTCCCATAGAACTGTGTAAAAAACAAACTTCTAAGCCAACGCAATTAAAAGATACAGCCGTTTATGCTGCAAACTTTTAACACTCGCAAGGCAATTAAAACCTACAGAGTAATTCCCGTGAACTCAGAATCTTGAAATTTGGTACGAAACAATGCCTAAAGGAAATATACTAATATTTAATAATATGCACAGATAAAGGTAAAATTGCGAAAAGCATATATTTTTAGTTACATCATATAAAATACCTACAAGTTTGTACGGAACCCTCAGTGCGGGAGTCCGACTCTCACTTGGACGGATTATTTTAAAGAGACAACGCCCGCATTAGGAAGAAACATCTTATATCGCGGACTTTACAAACATACATGAAACAGCCACAAAAAACACGCAGACTCAGAACAACAATTGGTGAATCACACAAAGTGATGGGACACATGGGACCATGTGGGTTTGAACCGACAACACTTGGCGCAGTAGAAAACAGCGACCGCTAAAACCATTAGGCCGACCGTGCAGTCAATGTCTATACGAGTACATAACTTTAATTTCGCCGGTCATGAAATGTTGTAAGGAATGAGGAAACTACAAGAGTTAAACGTATAGTGAGTTAAGCATACGGTATGATTATTTTAAAGACCATCAACTTTTGTATAAGTAATTTATACTCTCGATTGAACTGCAACTGTGCACTTGATGGAACTTGTTACAATACATTCTAAAGTCAAACACTGTACTTATGCCAGTATATAAATCACTAGCTTTTGCTCGCGGCTTCGTTCGAACGTAAGTAGATATTTTCGTCCGATATTTTACCCGCATAGGGCTGGCATTTCCAAAATTCCTATCTTAGTGCTCACTGACGTTATATAAAGAACCTACATGCAAAATTTCAGGATTCCAGGTTCAGCGGTTTGGGTTGTGCGTTGATCTCTGGGTATCTTCATCAGTCACCTTCTTCTTTTATACATATATTTTAGATACTTACGCCTGACTGGCTTCGCCCTTAGTTAAATACCCTTATAGTGTTTAAGAAACAACTGTTCGTTCATTCGTGCGGAAACGTTGCTCTCCCACGGTAATACGGTGTTCTATAAATTAATAGTTTTTTTGTGAAATCATCAGTGAATCTTATAAAAAATGAGTGAAACTAAATGAGTAACAACAATAACTTCGTTTCTTCATCAGTCACATGCACGCTTTATAATTAGCATCGGCGCCACTTGACCCGCTCTGTCGGCTGTGAGTTACAAATAGCGATAGCAAGTTCAATTACAAAAGCGTAAACTGTGTCGTTAAATGAAGTGCATAATGAGGTCGGCACCGCGACAAGCCGCCCGAGCGCCGAGCTGCGAACCCCGACCGAGGCACCGCGCCCTAGCACACTCGTGCTGCGCTAAGGACTGGGGATTTGCAACTTTGCGAAAACATTAAGCGTTCTTTCTCGTGTCATAATTATAACACAAACGTTCAAATGTGTTTTTTATTCATCTTAATTTGCATAGACCGACCAAATGGTGTCATAAATAATTAGCCTTCCTACTGTAAACATACCATAGGTTTACACACGAGGAACTTGGCATATCTATGCTTTATCTACTTATTATTTGAGAAGGAACAATGTCAAAAAAACTACTTTAAAACAAATGTTTAACATAGATATTGTTTCGTTTTTCGTTTTTCATTATATATACTGTTTCGTTGGTGAATGCGTGACCGGAGGCCCAATGATGCATCCCATGTGTGGGTCACCGTATGCATAATCTACATTCACAGTAGCCAATACGACAGGAGTCTTAAACCCTATAAATGTCTAAAATGTTCATGCCCTTGTAACTGTGGTGACTGCCACTTACACCTATCGAAGCTGTCATAAGTGCCATCTATTAAAGATGCGTCGAACTACGGTGTAACCAAGGAAATGAAGAAATTAGTAATTCTGAATCGCGCAATAGAAATTTTCGTGCCGATTAGCATATATACAATATCTCAACATCAACGGTTGGGCTGTGGCTCGCCTGGCATGGTTACCTCGCCTGGCCGGAGGGTCCTCCCTTTGTATTGGTGGGACAAGACACCTTTTCCTCCACATAACTTTTAGTTGTGTTCTTGGGCGGCAGTAATCACTTAACAATAGGTGACCCAAAATGCTCGCCTGTGCCCTATCCCATGAAAAAAAATTAACTCCTCTCCCCCGCCCACTAAATTTCCCCTTTCTCTTCACTACATCATCGACAGTCTTTCGGTATAGATGGCGTTGTCAAAGTCGGTATAAAGATTCTCCATCAACGAACTTACTAAGTTTTTAGTAATATACTTACTATTTGATCTATGATCTCTAATCGCTCCTTACAAATTTAGGCAGTAAATGCAAAAAATAATTACGTATCTATTTATTAACTTTAAGCTGGCACACAGAATAAAGTAATGTCAAGTTGTCAGGGTGACACGCGAACTTAACAAGGTTCCAAGTTTGATCATCATATAATTATACCGCGATCACCTAACCAACGATTTGTATCACATTGCAATAAAAAGTAAGCAGTGGTTAAATATAGACATATATTAATAGTATAGTTAATAATGTAATCAAGTCAGCAGACCCCAATAGTCACAGATGCACACCCTGCGCTAGACCACTCTGGAGAGATGTGATGAAGTATCTGCGAGCGATATCTTAAGACAAAAAAGTGCGTACGTAAAGGTGGTATAATACACAAAATTGAACTGGTTACATGATAAAACGATTAGTTTGGTCTTGGATGTGTTGTTTTATGTCGTATTTATAACTTGCCCGGTGTTACACTCGTATTACAAAGATATTGTTGGGCGACACACTCCTAAAACATTTATAAAATGAACTGACCAACTGAAAAAAACCTATCCCAAACGTGCTGGCTAGTTTCAGTGGGTAAGATGGTGTGCAGATACCAATAGCCAATCTCAATTGGCACTTTCGAAATATTCAATGTAGTCACTATTTTGGGGCCATAGCGCGATGCTTCACCGCCCAATCTGTCTAGGTCCGGCGACTCGCTCACTCCCCGGCTCACCGTAGTTCACTCCCAAACTGACCCACACTCAGAGTGACGCTCATTCGCAAATTATACTGTCAACAGTTTCATGGCAGGCCAATTACTTACCTTTTGTGTAGCGTACAACAGGCCCTTGGCTTCGACATGTACTTCGTGTGTGGCGCATATTACCCGCCGTAAATGAAAACTACTGTTTGCAATGATTCAACCGCCTCGTTACTTTATTGATATTGAAGCGGCTCATAAGGTAACACACCTTGTTTGATAGACAGACGAGCGCTGGTAACTGCGCTTCAAAGTAATAGCGTTACAGGACAACAATCATAAACCTCTTAAAACAACTACATTCTCAATACCGGCCTATCGACATTCCAACCAATTGTAAGTTTGATAGTAATGCGGGTCACACTCTTCAATTGGAATGAAATAGTATAGACGATCTATAAAATCCTAAACTGGTTTGTAGTAACTAATTGACAAAAGACGAACTTAATTCTGGGTTAGCCTCTTTTTGATCAACGACTTCAAACCGAAATCACAGTTACAGATAGCGCAAAGGTCGTAATTTGACCACACTTTATTCTGGACTCCTCCTCCACTTTAACTGTGCCAAATTTCATACTCGTATAATATTCGTAAAAAGGGTCTTAAGTTTTAAACTTCACGTATTAAAAGATAGATGTTACACTCAACCGTTAGGAGTATTAAACGCCTACATTATGCCGACCATCATTGTCAGAATATCACTATAATGATTTATTAATCTGCCACCATTAGACACCCAAAAAAACCCGAAGAAAGTGCATTAACAGTGACAAGCAGAGATGTCCGCCCATCGCTAGGTTATCGTCCGAGCGCAGAAGCGACGCAAATAATCGCACGTGTGGCTGACACGACTCTTCAGACTTCTGCAGACGAGACGGAGAAAAACTAGTTAATTTGTTTTTTTTTTCAATACAATAACGACACAAATAATATTATATATTTTATATCGGATTGGATAAATCGGAACTGGCAAATACATATATTTTGAATATTGTTGTAATGTAGTACGTTATCAGCAGCAACATGAGGTGAAGGTCATCAATCCTGGTGAAGTTGTTGACCACAAAGGAACGCTTGGAGCCGGAGGTAAATCACGTTCAAATAAGATATTTCTTTTTATAAAAATTATGTTTTATCCAGCAATTACACTCTCCCGTACATACTACAAGACTAGATATTCTTCATCGTGAATATTTTTAAATCTAATGCAGAATAAGAAAATTTTAAATAACATCATGTCTGCCGACCGTGGAACGAACCGAATTTAATTAATGTAAGGAATTTCTGTGAAAAATATGCCGCAGCTGCAAGTCGCACTAGGAAATATACAACTTTTTAAAAATGAGACAAGTACATCAGTGTCATTCCATGAGCTCATATTCTCATAGTAGAGAAGGAGTATCAAGGGCTGTTTTAACATTAATTGAGTTCGTTATTTCTTCACAATTCAGTATTTTAATCGAATTCGTCCTTTTTTTGTTATATAGTGAGAAGTGTTCCTTAAATTTTGCTATTAGTAATAAGGTTTTCCCGGTGAAGCTGTTGACGGCAGTCACGAAGTTATAAATAGTATATGCAAATGTTATCAAATAACATTCTCCCGAAAAACTACCATTGGTGCTAGCTACACAATGAATCAGCAGCAGATCAGCAGGGTTGATAGTGTTCGAGATCTGGGAGTTATGCAAGACAGCAGGCTAGTATATGACCAACACGTTGATAACATAGTCAATGAGGCGTCAAAAGCTTTGGGCTTTATTAAGAGAGCCGCGACCGGCTTCCGAACTATTATACCCATAAAGGTTTTGTACTGTTCCTTTGTGCGCAGCCTCTTAGAGTACTCATCGCAAGTCTGGATATATATATATACCATATATACCCACAATACGAAGTTTATAGGTCTCGTATTGAGGGGACCCAAAAGAAATTTTTGCGATATTTAGACTTTAAGGCACAGCAATGGTCACATGATTACACTCATCGTTGCAGACGATAGCATTTCCTTCCACTAGAATATAGGCGCCTTATAAGTGATCTTTGCTATTTGACCAGCATCGCAAATGGCACGATCGACTCCCTTGAGCTCTTGTCTAGGTTAGGTTTGCGCATCAACAAAATCGGTCTAAGACAGCGACCTATGCTACATGTACCTTTTTTGACCACTAACTACAGGAGCAATTCCTTCCTTCTGCGAGGTGCACGTGGCTTCAATGAACTTCATAACTCTGAACAGTTTGACTTGTTCTGTACTACCCCGATCGCGGTGAGGCAGCTTTTATCGAGAAGGTTTTTTAATGTAGGTGTTGGATGGTGGATTGATTGTTCAAGTAAAATGGGATATGTTTTTACGCATAGAATATAGAGGATGTATTTTGTGGATTCATTACCACTTTATTTTATTTTATAATTTTGTTTTTTTTATATCCGCGTATGCATGTTTTCCTATGGTCATGTGTCTGTATCTGTGAATACATATCATTTAAGTCTATGACCTGGCACTAGACCGGTGTAATATCTTGTTACCTATATATGGAGGCTTGCTGTTAGCAACTTGATCACCTATTTGAATTAACCATAATTATGTTTATTAGTCTGCAAGCCTTCTTCAAAAATAAATAAATAATATTCAGTTAAGAAAACTTTACAAACGATAGTCCAAGAGTAAGTTAATAGCTTGTATGTCAGCTTTCCATCTAACACTGTGTCGAGTTACGGCTTCGATCCACACATAACACTATTATGTACTGATCAGTGCTGTGAGTTTTTATATTGTATACTAACTTTGTTCACAACACACGATGAGATGTTTCCTTTTAAAATAATGTCGGATGATTTTAATCCAAAAATTCATATTAAGTGTGGAGGAACGAGTCACATGTCCCTTTAACACAAAGGGAGGATCCTCCGATCAGGCTAGGTAATCATGCCTGGCAAGCCACTGCCCTACGGTTGATGTTGGGAAGTTGTACATATGTCAATCGGCGCGAGAACTTTTACTACGCAATGTAGGATTGGTAGCTTCTTCATATACTACTTTACTCCATAGTTCAGTGTATCTTCGGTGGATGGCGTTGTCATATGTTTATGTTGCAGCTGTATGTGGAAGTCGCCACATTAAGTAATTAATTATTATTAGAAATAAAACGAACAAACTTATTTTTAATCGAACTGTACAAAAATTTCAGCTTAAGTCAATAAAAATGGATTGGAATTCCTCGGCTGAGGACATATGGGTAACTCTAACTTTACGTAATCCTCATATTAAAAAGTGAATTAAACTTCACATTTGCACCTTATATTTATGTAATCAAAACAAACGTAACACGTTCAGTATTCAATTAGATATTTTTTTACAGAACTTAAGTAATTGTTGTGTGTTAGATGTCCGAGATATTTATTTTATTTATTTATTTAATATTATTGACCAAAATAAGAAAGACGAATTTTTGGTAATGGGTGATTTTAATATGCGTAACATTCAATGGACCTCAACAAGTTTGGGCCTTCAACCTCCTAATGCTAGTAATTTTCTCGCGAATAACTTAATTAACGCATTATACGACTGCAAGCTGAAGCATTATAATTATTAAAAAAACAGTGCTGGTGGTGTATTAGATCTTATTTTATGCCACAATAATTTTTCTGTCTTAACATGCCCAGATGCCTTAGTCCCCGAGGATTCTTATCACAAATAACTCGTTATTAAGTCATCGTTGACGGAAATGGACGCCGTAATTATTCCCAAACGAACTGTACATATATATAATCGAGCCGACTATGATGAAATCTGTAAGCTCTTTTCGGAAACCGACTGGTCAATTTTGGCAAACTCTGTTTCAGTCTAAGAAGCTGTACAAACCTTGTATGACATAATTTATAAAATTAGGGATAATCTTGTGCCAACACGTCCGACACTTTCTCATAGATATCCCCCATGGTATAAACCATGGTTGATTAAAATGAATGATGAAAAATTTAAAGTCTTTAAACAGTTTAAAACTTATGGTAATCTATCAGATGACTATTTTTATCAACTACTTCGTGACAGGGTCAAAAAAGCTAAGCACAGATGTTATAAGGAATACATAGTATCTGTTGAAAATTTCATCACAAAAAAATCTTAAGCACGTCTGGTCGTAAATAAAAAATTTGCGTCGCTGTAGCTCCTATTCGCTGACTATGAACTGTCTGGTTAAAACAAGCAGCTCGATTGAGGGTATCTACCAGCTATTTAGTCCCTATTTTAGTTCCGTTTTTCTGGTTAGTGACAAATTAAATTGTTTCAATGAATTTAAGGAATCAAACACTAGGTGTGACATATCAACTGTTGGAGTGAGCGCTCAGCATGTATATGAATTACTGAAGTCCCTGGATCTTAATAAGTCAGCTGGGCCTGATACTCTTCCTGCGTTTTTCTTAGTAAAGTGTAGAAGGAGCTGTCAGTGCCAGTTTCTATAATATTTCAACGTTCTATCAACGAAGGAGCTTTCCATACTTTAGGCCATACCTAAAATATGGAAAGCTGCTTTCATTATGGGGTAATACATAAGAAATGCTCGAAAAATGAGATTGTGAACTTCAGGCCCATCTATAAACTCTATCACCTAGCTACGATTTTTGAGCGATTAGTTTGTGATCAAACTTATGAATGTTTAAAAAGTGAACTATTTCTCGAGCACCATGGTTTTATCAAGGATAGATCGACCACCACACACTTGGTTATGTTTAATGAGTATTTAACTAGTAATATGGATAAAAATAACCAAATAGATACAATTTATACTGATTCTACTAAAGCATTTGATAAAATAGATTACATAATTTTATTAGGGAAAATGACCGGCTTAGGCATTAGAGGAAATCTCATTAAATGGTTTACATCGTATCTCACTGATAGAACTCAGGCTGTTGTTCTTGAAGGCTGTACTTCTAACTGCGTAGGTATCCCTTCGGGCGTCTCACAAGGTTCATTGCTGGGACCTTCCTTTTTGTCTTATGTTATCAATGACATAGCATCTTGTTTTCTATATTCTAAATTTTTATTTTTGCTGATGATATAAAAATTTTCCGATTTGTTAATAATGTTTTCGATGCGTTCCTTATCCAGGAAGATTTGAATAGATTAGACATTTATTGTAAATCTAACAAATTGGACTTAAATTTGTCCAAATGCTTCTCCATCACCTTTACTCGGAAACGTAACATTTTCACTTTTACCTACAAGTTGAGAGATTGTGAGCTTCAGTCGACTGGCGTAGTCAGAGACCTGGGCGTTTTGCATGATGGTAAATTGCTATTTGACAGACACGTCGAGCTTATTATTGACAAAGCGTACAAGGCACTTGGTTTTGTAATTCGCATCTCCAGACCTTTTAAGCATATGAAAACAATAAAAATACTTTAGTTTGCCTATGTACGCAGCCACTTTGAGTTCGGTAGTTAAATTTGGGATCCTTGTTATAATGTCTACAGTAATAACATAGAAAGAATTCAGAAACAGTTTATTCGATATTTAGGCTTTAAATTCAAATTACCTCATCTTGATTATGAACAACTATGCATTCAACTTCACCTTTTACCTCTTTTGTGCCGTAGAAAAGTGGATTGTCCTGATTTACTTCATGAAATTAAATTTAATGTGCCCACTAGAAATTTACGTTCCAAAAACCTACTCCACGTACCACTTTGCCTTAGTAATTGTTGGTATAATAGCTTCCTACCGCGAGTTTCCAGGTTGTTGAATGAGCTAAACCATTTTGAACGCATCGATTTATTCTACAATAGCAAAAATTATATCAAAAATCTTATGACTCATGAACCAGAAATACTGTTCTAGTATATTCCTATCTATTCTATACATGCGGAAGCTTTTAATTGGCACATAGAGAAGCAATATTATAAGTATATTGTAAATTTTGCTGTAAGCTCGCCGAATAAAGTAAAATAAAAATAAAATAAAACTGATCATCCAACCGAAGTCCAATGAAATAAAACCAAATCACAATTAACGTTTCAAAACGGTAGCTTGCTGAGAGCTCTGGCACTAAACCAATATCTAAGCACAACTACACCTGTTTATTTAAATAGCGAAGTTAGAAAAGGCTGCGTAATTAGAAAGCCGCTCGAGATCCCAGCGCAGCCCACGGGCGGGCGACACCGCGGAGGGCGACTCACCGCTAATATTCTAATCAACCAAATTAAATCCATCTTAATATTACATTTGAAGTCGTTTGAACAAAACCGACCTACTTTCTATTCGTCCGTCCCTACATTGAACGCCTCAAAGTTCCGGACTACCTTTGGTCTCAACGAACCGCTCTTTTGCAAGTTCCTGTATGTAAATAAAACGATCATCAAAATTGTATTGCAAAGTATTAAACAGACCAAACTAAAACTCACTCTTTGAAGTAAAGCAGTAAAGCTTATTGATCAGTACACACATTATACATAAGGAGACAAACAACTAAAGGATAAAAAAAATAAAGGAGACAAACACACAGGCTGAGGTAGTGCAGGAAGTACATAGCATAATAGGTAACAAATTGTAACAATAACTTAAGTGAGCGCCGCGCCGCCCGCCGCCCGCCGCCCGCCGCTTTATCAAACTAACAATGCAGTTTAATATCGTTCAGCGCGCTATTGAGGAGAGTTACACGCCACGCGTCACGTAAATAAATAAATAAAATGGGGAGGCCCAATGATGCAGAAGCATCACTAGGCCGCCATGGCGTGGGCCATGATGCATTGCATCTGCGCAAGCAATGAGTTTGGTGACCACCACTCTTTGATTCTGTTTATGCTTTCCATCAGTCATTCTGGCAGGACCATACATATAAAAATCAGACACTAACACACAACGGCATCTACTCCCAAGCTAAGCAGAGCTTGTGTTATGGGAACTAAACAACTTATACACATGTATACTTTTTGTAAATACAGACATGTATTACACAGAAAACAACCAAACTACGAAACAAATATTTGCAGGTCATACAAATATTTGGTCCGACCAGGGAATCGAACCCGAGACCTTGAGCACAACAGTCTCATACGTTGCGTACCACTGCACCAACGAGACACTCTAAATAATATATTGTTAATGCAAAAAAGTTTTTGCGTTGGACAGCCTTCCACCTTTTACAAAGTAAACAGCGAGCCGACACTGATAAACACGGTATGAACTCAAATCGTCATCCAGAGTATATCAAGCTATAGCTGTTATTATAAGATCAACCACAGCATCCCTTACACCAACTTTGGAATATTCTCCATTGCCATTACGACGTTATCAACGAGTTACAAAAAGTTAATAATGAAGACAAAAAATGTAATTTTGGAATATTGGACATATTGAGATTTATCGTAAAAGTGAAAAGGGGAGGCACAAAAACGAGACAGAAATGCTACCGCTATCAGTGGGGTGAACCACCAGCCGCCGCCGGTTATTGTGGTGGGGGAAACGACGACGGGGTATAATTCTGAAGATACTGTAGTATTAAATGAAACAAAAGAATGTATGAATACGCGAATATTGGGAATAGTCATAATGAGTACTGAGCATGTTCAAATACAAAACACCGATTCAAATATATAACTCGGCAGACCCACGCCGGGCAGCCTCGTCCGCGTCAGCTATCGCCCGTAGCGTGAGGTTGTAACAGCGTGAACTAATTTGTTCACCATATAAACGGTTACAGTGAGCCAACCTTAAAAGATAGACATGCTGTCTCGGTCTTTTTATAAAACTTTCCAAGGATCACTTCTGTCATATATTATTTTTGCAAAAAGTTTCTCCTCATAATCTCTCTCATTTTTCATTGATACTCTGCTCATATTAGTTAAAGCTTTTCCTGCTGTAAGCTATCCAGCACTGAAATAATTTTGCGAATCGAACCAATATTTACTGAGATTAGCGCGTTCAATCAAACAAACAATCTCTTCAGCCTTATGATATTAATATAGATATTCAGTGTCATAGAAACATAGCTGCTCAAAAAGAATAAAACCAACACCAAACCTAACGTAAATTGTGACTTATATAGTTCATCTAATTGATGTGCAATAAGAAGTCAGTTGACAAATGTATCAACCTAATCTATGTAAAAAAATGAATCACTGAAATGTATTTGTGTATCATGTACGCGCATTACTTCCGACCGACCAAAGCCGTAGGTGTTATATTTTCTTAGTCCCCTTAGTCGTATACACAGCGACCATGCGGGAAGTTAACTCGGGGTTACTAAAATAAGTTTTTAGGTAATTCAGAAAATTTTCATGAAAATTAATATGACGGTACGAAGTTCGCCGGGTCAGCAAGTAATCAATACATTTGTATCTTGTTAACAACACATAAGACAAGACAATGTCGTTGTACCCTAAAGACAAACTAAAAGTGCGCATATCGTGATAGATGTGTGCGGCACTGCCTACCACAGGTGTCACGATTCACTTTACAGGATTACCACGAGTGGGCTCCCGCAATGTGCCCCATAGCAACACGTGCGGCTCCGAGTGTGGTACGCGGTCCACCCCGTTTTGAATACCCAAGGGATCCCATAGCGTCCACCAGTCTTCTGCAGCTCCTCTCTTTGCTAGACGGTAAGCTCTTTTGAATCACATTGTGAGTATAATAATTTGTATGTAACGCTGTATACTTATCTATGTTTTATTAAACTGATAAGATGTTCTATGTCATTCTTAAAATCAGTAGTGAGTAAATTACTTAATTGCAGGTTAAACAAGTATAAATAAAAATAAATCCCAGCAGATCTACAATTTACATGAAACTGTCTATTTGGTTGGATATGTTTCACTGGCTACTAATTTTGACGTTGATTTAAAAGGTCACTTTTTTTTCTTTTTTTACCCGACTGCCAAGGAAGGGTTATGTTTCTCGCGCTCCTCTTGTACGTGTGTAATATTTTTTATTACCTCATAACTTTCAAACCGCGCCACAGATTTATTTAATGAATATATCGTTAAATTAATCTTGGTGAACCAAGTGTTCTAATATAGGTGACACGGAAAAACCAACAACGGCGACAACGGAACCATATTGGATAGAATTATTGAAGCCTAGACTATTTAATTATTATTATTATTTTATTTTTAATTTTTCAGCACTTTATGACTTATCTTATTCTTTACACAAAGAATACTCAGACTCAGAACAACAATTTGTGGATCACACTGTGGCGACTTCCACATACAGCGTCAACATAAATATATGACAACGCCATCCACTGAAGATACACTGAACTACGGAGTAACGTAGTGCACGAAGAAGCTGCCAATCCTACATCGCGCAATAGAAGTTCTCGCGCCGATTAACATATATACAACTTCCCAACATCAACCGTTGGGCAGTAGCCCACCAGGCATGATCACCTCGCCTGGTCGGAGGATCCTCCCTTTGTGTTGGAGGGACATGACATCCGTTCCTAAAGTTGTCCCATGAGGGATTTGAACCCATAACACTTAGCGGGGTAGACAACGACGTGCCGACCACTTTAATTTATTTTATTTATTTTAAAACTTCATGCACACATGTACAACGGCGGGCTTACTGCCCAAGGCATTCTCTACCAGTCAACATTTGGATGGTGTAGAAATTTTGTGGGGTAGATACATCGTGGTGGGAAAAAATATATATATTCGTGAAGTTACACATATACATAAAAATATAAATAAATATATACACACGGTAATATATAAACTTTATATACATACACTATGATACACACCAATACATAAACTTTACATACGTACACTGTGAGTAGGTACTACGTTGTTTACTAATTAAGGCTTTCCTGCCATCTCGTAAAAAGGTGGTTTTTTACATTCTTCTTAAATGAGTCACGGCTTGTAGACATCCTGATTTCGAGTGGGAGCGTGTTCCACAGCATTACCGCCTGCACAAAGAATGAGGAGTTCACAATATCAGACTTGTGAGATGGACACAAGAGAAGCAGATTGTTAGAGGAGCGGAGATTTCTATCGTGATTCGACGATAAGAAACGGAGATAGGGTTCAAGGTAAGTTGGTAAAGATGGGGAGTTAAGGAACGAGAAAAGATAGGTCAGCGCTCGCTGACTGCGGCGCTAGCGAATGGGTAACCACTGTAATTGAGTACGGAAAGTAGACACATGATCATATTTGCGGAGATTGTATATAAATCGAATGCAGTTATTAAGAAGACGGTCGAGTTTATTGAGGAGGTCTGAATTCAGGTCGAAATAACACACATCACCGTAGTCGATTAAAGGAATAATGAGAGACTGTGTGAGTGAGTTTCGTTTTAGGAGGCAAGAAGTTCTTAAGACGGTAGAGTGTTCGCAGGTTACCTGTTACTTTCTGGCTCAAATGATGGGCTCGCCAATCAAGAATTGAATAGAGTGAGTAGGCCAAGATACTTGACTAGGTCGCTCCAAGGTATGACTAAGCCGTTGAAGACGACCGGCGAGACAGACTTAGTATCCAATCGCTTCACCATGTTCATACTACCAATTAGAATTGCTTGGCACTTAGTAGGGATAACTGACAGCCCGAATCTCATAGACCAGGATTTTATGTATTCCAGGTCCCTGTTGATGTTGTCGATGGCTTGCGATATGTCCTCCACTCTTGCCCGCGAATACAGCTGCAGATCATTGGCATACAAGTAATACGAACACCGAAGTTGATCAGTATTGAGGTATATATTTTAGAGAGTTTAATCATTAGGCCAACCGTGTAATATTTATTAAAGTGAAACTTTTATTACATCGTCTCAAATTTTTTGGTCTGTGTACCGCATGTCGCGTGACCAAGGCCGCGGAATAGGGATAAAGTTAAAGGCGATCGTCAGAGCAGCCGAGGCCATTATGGCGGCGTCTATATTTCCATCAGCTGACCGTGTAGTGTATAGACTATTACTCATTTGTGCCAATGCTCCACGCTAATTTGTTTGTTTTTGTCAGTGTTTAATGTAAATGTTGTTATTTATTTCCTTTTGGTAAACTTTTCAATTTTGAGTGTTTGAATTCATTATTTAACTTATTTTGTATGAATATTAAATTAAGTCTTTTTAATTTTATTTATATTCGGTCCATTCAATATATTTAATTTTATTTAAGTTGTTTGTGATTGTTTTAAGTTTAACTTTTACCGTAGGGGGGTTAAGTTGGTGCTGGTCTCGGTGGTACACTACCATGCTAGGGTAGAATACTTAAAAAATGCTGAGAAAATCCGTAAGCGTACGTCTAAGTGTGCGGAGTTAGGCTGTATGCGCGCACCAACCAGTCCTATCATACACGTCCTCGCCGCTGCTAGACCGCCGCCGCAGTCTAGTAGCGGGCCCGCTCACTTGAGCGCGGGCCGTACTCCCTGGACAATGTTGCGATCATACTGCGAGCCCCGCACATTCTATCTACCTCGTGATCGCAATAGCTGAGTATGAAGGGCAAAGGCGAGTCTCCGGCGCCATAACCGGACGCGCTAGCTAGGGGAAAACAACCCTGAAGGAAAATGTTTCATCGATGGACGCAAAACTTAAAGAGAATCTACCCCAGGAGGGTACCGGCCATGCCGGAGAATCCCTTTCTGAGCATAGCTCAGGCTGCCCCACGTATTCTGGGGGGGACACAGTTTTGCCACATGAAAAATCAATAGCACAGGACAGACCAAGAATCTTAACTCAACAAATATTTCATCCAGGACTGTTTAACAGACCACGCTCATCATCTTTAACTGAGGTCAGTAGGAAAACGACCAAAGATGTCGATATGCAACCATACGAACAAAACACTTCTGTTAAAAAACCCGCTGTGCCAGACTGGCAAAGAATACCAAAACAGAACCAAAAACGTATTCGCTCGCCAGAAGAAAAGGTAACAACAACGAACGCTGCAAAAAGAATTAATGTGAAAAAACCACAAAAGAAACCAACAATAATTAAACAGAAGGCTAAAATAGAACTTGACCAAAATCCTG